>WEIV01028238.1:15046-27864 GCA_013390005.1 Calyptomena viridis | reverse complement strand
TCTGATCTTCCCTCTGATTCTTCCACCTTGGTCCAGGAAAAAACTCCCAGTGACTTTCTCTGGCCGTTTACACTGTCCTGTTCTGAAACCTCATGTTTCACAGTTATGACTCTCCAATTACTGCTGTTCAACTGCACCAGGCTCTTAAAAAGCTGTTGGTGAAACACAAAAAAAAAAATTAAGAAAAAATGGATTTAGTATCTATAAGTATACTTAGATATAAGTATATGTAAGTCCAGGTGAGGAAATGAGAAAAATGTCTGGTTGTGGAGGAAATCAATGAGATAAGATATTTAAATAAAGACTGGAAACCATATATTGCATTTCTAGTTAATTTTCACTCAATCATATAGGTAGCAGATCCCTGTAATCTTGCTGTTGGATGTTTCTGACAAATGATGCTGTGACAAAAACCCAGTAACAGCATCTCTAGCTGTGATTAAACAGATACCAGGCCACCTGTCCTGCAGAGCACTTTTCTCAAGAGCAGACAACTCAGGAAGCCCAACACTGGCAACAATATACTTACAAATTTGTCATATGTAATGAAATACTCCAGAAACTATTTGTGAGCAAACAGTTTCCAGAATATTTCATTACTCATCACAAATTTGCAAATTGCTCATGAACGATCAAATATTAAAATGTAGATAGAGTGCAGTACCAGAAGAGATCTACTGTTTTGGTAAGAGATTAACCGTGTTCAGCAGGCACCCGCTGGGTTCTGTACTCAGGACTGTTACACCAGGCTCACAGATTGCTGTTTAAAAACAGGAAATATTATTGAGTATTTGGCCATGTATTGAAGACTGCTGGGGCATTATAACCTGCCTGCTAAGAAGCTCATGAGAGAAAGTCAAATTCCTCCCACATGTGAAGAGACGCTCTGTACAAAGAGCTGCTGAAGCCCTCGGGCAGCGGGTGCTCTGGCTCCAGCACGTGTGCAGCCCCAAGGTGGAGCAGACTGTTTTTCTGATACCATGTATGTAACACTCCACCCAAGCCTCCCTGTGTAAATAAAAAATAAAGTCAAATTATGCCAGTAAAGAGTGGATTACACTGGTCACTGGGAGTGCTTGTGTATGTTCAGCCATAACCTATGATAAGGTGCTTGCCATAAAATTCCTCCTGGAGGCTGCAGCTCTCCCAGAAGCTGCAAGATGCCAGCAGAACCACCAGCATTTTGTTTCACCCTGTGGGGACAGCAAGGGAGGCACTGAGGAATGGGTCAGAGACCTAGAAGACTGGACAAGTCCCTGGAGCCATGGGGGCTCCCTCTCTCTCTTGCAGGAGAAAGACAGGAGTGCTGATTGCCAGGAGCAGATATAAAGGGACGAAGTTCATTTCGAAGAGGTAAAGGGTGACAACCTTTCTACAGACAAAATTATCCCTCAGTCAGTAAAGCACAGCAGTAATCAGGACAGATAACAGAGCATGTAATGAAGGCAGAGATTACAGAACTCCACAACCAATCTGTCCTGCTGCAAAAAGCTGCTGTACGACAATTTTCACCCAGCCTATAAACACAATTAGAAATGTTATGCTTTGGTACAAAATGTTTTTTAAAAACAAAAACTGTATGACAAGTATCATTTGTGTTATAATAAATAAATAAAAGGCTGAGCAGGTCCCAAATTTGGTGCATGCTTTACCAAAAAAAAAAAAAAAAAAAGAAGAATTTATTTGTGTCATCTATTTATGCAGGAAAAAATGTTTCCAGCTTCTGATATAAAAGCTTCATGAAAAATCACTCTCACAGAAGAGTGTGTTTTATACCTTTTATTTACAAAGAGGAAGACTCCAGCATTTCAGTCCCATCCTGAGTGGAGCCTGGCAGAGGCTGGCTCTGCTGATCTGCCTAGAAGCCCATTACGAGGGAATCAGGCTCCCATCTGCTCTCCTACTACTGCTCTCCTACTACTGAACAGGCAGGTGGAATTAGGTTGGAAGAAACATAATTGTGGCTGTCCCTACAGTTTCCTAGGGAAAAAAGTCAAATAAGGGAAAGGTTATTGCAGGCTGATAACAGCTAGGGAGGCTGGGAATGGTACCTGTTGCCAGGGAGAGTTTGCTCCAGCACAGGCAGGGCCCCCTGCACCTCTGGCCCTGTAGGGAGAGGTTGAGGAAAGGCATCCAGGGGAGGGAGAGCCAGAGAGGAGCCCTGACAGGAGATGAGGAGCTGAGAAGAGATTGCAGCCAGGCCAGGGCTAATCCACTCAGGTAGTGAGATTTGAGGAGGGGGTTTTGTGGAAAAACCATTCCATGTGTTCCTCTAATTAAAACTTTCGTCATCATGCATTGTGCATGAAAGAGGGGGATCACAGCCGAGTGCACAGCTTTGGGCACCTGGTAGACTTCAAGAGCTGCTCTTCTGCAGGCTTAGCAATCATGCTGTGATTTCTTGTGTGCAAAAGCATAAAAGGTTTTAGGTGATGGGCATCTTTTGCAGAGAGACATAGAAAAGAACAATCCCGCCAGCAACCAGGCAGCTGCACATGCATCCATGCTTCTGCACTTGCTGCTTTATGCTGCTCTTGCTTGTGCCATAAGCATGCTCTAAAGCAACATCAGGGCTCCCACATGGAGGGGCAGGAGGATGGAAATGCACCACCTTATGGCTTTGGAAATCAGTCACTTGAAGTCGTGGTTTAGCCTGTGTCTCACGTGCCAGTGAGGTGCTCCTAAGAACAGGGTGTGGATTTACTGGAGGGGATCGCTTTGGGTTTGGGAAGCTAAAGCAGGCATGACTTTGAAATATATAAACCATGTCCCCTCTTGAGCACAGACTCACTGCAGTGAAGCCAGCCCAGCATCCTTGAGCAGTCCTTCTCCCCTTCCCACCGTTGGGGTGCTGCTCCCTACACTGCCTGTGGAAAGAGCCAGCTGCAGTCTGGGACAAAGCTCCTGAGCCAGTTGAGAAGCTGCCCTGACAAACACACATCCACACTAATTTGGACCCTGAATTGTGTCCAGCGTGGGCTTTTGCTCCCCCATTTCTCCCTCTCCAGCCGCAGCCAGGGCAGCCAGGTAACTGCCCTGGGGAAAACACCAACTCAACAGCCACCAGTGCTGTGACTGAAGGCTGGCATTAACTCTTGGGCCCTTACAACGCTTTAGCAAAGCAAATGCCATGGCAGGAGGGACTCCCCCAGAGTCTGCTGCAGCCCACCCAGCAATGGGCCACTGAAGCACAGGTACCCAGCATAGAGCTCAGCAAAGCCCTGCCAGCAGCTGGGACAAAACAGGCCCTGGGATCGGAGTGAATTATGCATATCCTTAAGCATTTGCAGGATAGAGGCCCGAGTTCACTGGGTTAAAATACCAGAACAATGTAAAACACCTCTGCCTGTGGAACCCACTGCACTTCATAAAAATGCTGGGGACCCTGCTGGAGCTAAGCCATTGTCGATAGCCATAAAAAATTGGTTAATAAATCTTCTTCCACTGATGAAATAGCTACTTCACAGCCAGAACTAAGCAAATTGAGCATTTCAAAGCAACCTGCTTGACACAAGCCCTGATTTGCACACCAATACAAGCATCCCCAGCCTGGGCAGGACCCTGAGCCCAAACTGTTCCTCCCTCCCCGTTGTCACAGCCTAGTGCCAGGAGGAGATTTAGTGCACCAATACTTTCCTCCCCAGCGACAGGAAAGGGATTTATATCTGCAACCCGTAGGCCTTTGGAGTGAAATGATCCCAAAAGCAGAGACTAGCCCAGCACACAGCAGCCACACTGGCTACCCCACTGGCACTGCTGGGGTGATGGTCCCCCGTCCCCCGGAATCCTTTGCAAACAGATTCTACAAGTTCATCATTGTGCTACTTTTACCTTTTTTTTTTGTTGTTGGAAAACAGAAATGTAAAAATAAATGTGACAAGAAAGGCAAGTGCTCACTGCCTTGCTGCTGCAAAGACACTATACTGAAAGTTCAATCTAAGAGGTGAAAAAGCAATTACAGAAGAACTCCACTCTTAACAAGCTGTCACAAGTCAGTATTTTTTAAATGCAGCAGACAGCTAAGGAGAATGAAACAATACATTTCATTCACTTTTCCCAACTGCACAGCCGTGAAATATTTAAATAGTGTGATACCTAGGAAGAGGAAAATACTGTAACATTTCAGCTTTAATAAAAAACTTCTTAAAAAATTGAATCACCTTAAATTCATGCCACTGTGTCTTTTTATGAAGTCAGGCTGACTTCTTCTCTTCTCTTCTGCCTACAGGGAAGAGAGCAGGGCTAGGCTGGGGGGCAGGACCTGCTTCCATGCAGAAATACTTATTTGGTGAAAAGATGCGTCTAAATATTGATGTTTCAATGTTATAGATTTACCTAGGGAATCACACTGAGGAATAAACCTCACATTTTTAGGCCCTTTTAGCAACACTGGGTGACTGAAAAATTTAGGGTTTGCTCATCACTGGTTCCAAGCCATGTGATTTTGGGCTCAGATTTCCTGTTGTTAGGATTCAGGGTTGCAAGACAGGTGTTTGGCATTTCTAACTCCCTCCTCCCTTCAGGAGACATCAAACTGAGCATTAAACTCCTGCGGTCTTGAAAGTTCAAGTCAAGGTGGTTTTTGTTTTGCTTTTCCCCCTGAAGGTCAGTTCAGGATTGAATCCTTTTGTCAAGGTTGGCTGGAAAGCAGAAGGCTCTGTTAATCTGCAGGCACTGCGACTCCCTCCTGGCTTCCTTCCCTTGCAGTTTGTTTTACTTCAGGATTCACCCCCTGGGATTGTAAAGGCTGCAGATGAGGGTTAGAGGTGAAACAAAGAAAACAAGGTTGGTTGTTTATTTAGAGGGAGCCAGAATTCATAATGTTGGAGACACTGGGCCCCTCCCAAGAGATAACTGTAATTTTACAGCACCTCTCGTTTTTTTTTCCCCCAGAAATAAAATACAGTGACAGATCCAAAATACCATTTCCCCAAGTAACTCCTAGAGTCAAAACAAGGAAGAGTTTTTTTGCTGCAAAGTGACCAGACACTGGAACAAAACAAACATGCTTCCAGTGATCTCCACGTGTGAAAGCATTTGAAAAAAAAGAACCAAAGGCAATTATGCCTCCTTCAGAGACCTTCTTCTTTTATTCACTCAACTTGTGCCTCATTATGGTGGGGTTTTTTGACCACAGATCTTTTTTCCTTGGTAGGTAATCTTATCCCTTCCCTTTTCAATGAAAAGAACAAATTTTGCTTTTCACTGTGAAACTCCACTGACCAGTAGCTAACAGGCACATCCAATCCCACATGGGCAGCCTGGCCATACATTTTCCCTCTTCATACCTTGTATTAGCAATCACAACAGCAGCAAGGGAAGGTGCAGATGCATCCATTACACCCAAGAAAAAGTCTTGCTCTTTTCCCAGGCTTTTTTGGGTGTTTGGGCTCCATGGCATCATCCATTTGCAATGAGATCCCTGGATTTACAAAAGAACAACTGGTTGTACTAAAACAAAAACTGGACTCCAGGGTTCAAATAAGAGAAGATAAGCATCCTGCTACCAGAGACCAACCAGTCATCTCACCACTAATCTGGGTGAATCAGTTGACGTCAGTGGTTTTATGCTAAACACACACTGGGGTGAAAAATGAGAGTCGCACTCAACTCCGGCAGCCCAGGTCCAGCACTCTGCTACCAGAAGTGGCTGCTTACTTTCAAGCTCCCTGCACAGCCTGTAATCACTCAATATTGAAACCAGATTTACAAGCTCTTTAGAGGAGAAGTTTGTGATTTCCAAAGCAGACGCATTTGGTATTTCAGAAAAAGGTCAAGCCCCCTGTGGAGTAAGGGGTTTTTAATAGAATCAGTTCAGCAGGAGTTAAGAGGAGACATACCAACCCGGCAGCTCACAAAGCCAGGAGAGGCAGAGACAAGAAAAGCCACAACCATTATTGTTTTGAGGAAAGAATCAGAGAGAGAGGCACAGGGTATGTTAAATCAAATCTTGGACATTTGATTTCATTTATTCCAATCCGAGAGACTTTCTCAGTTGGGAGTGGACTGTCCTTCTTACTCTCCCAGGCTTGCAGAGATTTCAAAGAAAGGAGTGTTTGTTATTGTCTGTAGGGGAAATCCGAAAGTGTGTAGCACAATGGCAAATCCAGGCTCTTAACTCAAATGCATTTTAAAAGGATAGCCTTTGCTTACTGTCTCACCTCTTCAGCCTTCAGCCTCTGGCCAGGATCTTCAGCTATTAATATTTGTTGTAATACTAGGTTGGGTGCAGTGAGGGTCTAGATCTGCCTCATTCCATACTGGTATAGCACCCAGCAGCTGGGAAGCCCAGGGAACATCACTAAGGATCCTCCTTGTCTTAGGAATACAACTTTTCTAAATAGTGCAATGGAAAGCTCATGTTGATGAGGTCTGCAGGCTATATAAGTAGCCACTACAGAAATACTTACTTGCAATGCAGGTGGCTACTGCTTGCTCCAACATCCTTCAGACTGCAGTCACTAGGTTCAGTGAAAAGATTTGGGGCTCATTCCATAACTCACATAGCTGCTGGCAGACAGACACCAGAGCTCATAACAGAGTTTCCTGAATACAGAGGCTTTAAAATAAATTGGAAATCCAGATTCTGTTCTGGTTACAGCTGAGATAGAGTTAATTTTCTTCTTAGTAGCTTAGAAGACTCATAGCTCAAAAACTTCTAGGCCATATCAGCTACCACACCTAAACTACATGTACCACACCAGGTAACAGAACAACCCCAGGAGACAGCAGCTGCCAACTCAAGTCTCATCCCCAGCAATTTTGTGGCCCTGCTCCCATGACTGCAGGGGATGGCAAACAAGCTCTTTTCTTCTTTAAAACATCTCCACAGCAAGGGGCCAATTAGAGTATCCTGGTCTTACTAGCCTTTTAATGGCAAGCATAAATAGGCCCTTATGTATTCAAATCAGCAGCAAATGAGTGGTGAAGGTCACAGGATGCTTAAATGACTATACAATATGCTCCCTGTGATTTCTGGAGAAAGCACTTAAAAGGTTTAGCCATCAGATCTTCTAACTTGTCTAGTCATAGCAACTACCAGTGAAGCTATACCTGAAACAGTATTTCAAGTTTGTTGCTTTCAGCATCAAATTCCCAGTCAGCCATTCCCAAAAATAATACACTTGGTGTAACAGACAATTGCCCTAGACTTTCAGATCAGTGCAAAGGAAGGCAGAGCTCTTTTAGGAAAACAGCACTTTGAAAGGTCAGCCAGAAGACCATAGGCCAGATTCCAAGAGAAGTTGTGGCCATACCATTTCTTAAACTTTAGCAGCAGGAGGTAGAAATCAAAGAATATCATTCTCTGCATTGCTTTTAATGGCGAGTTACTTTTAATTCACCCGGCACTTTGAGGAAGTAAAAAGAGTCAGCAGTTGAGGTACACAGATGAAACTTCTAAACTGCATTTTAATATTGCAACCAGGGACACGGTGGGACCTTGGCATTCCCAAGGCTCTCACTGCACTTGGCTGGTAGGAGTGTTTAAGTGTAGGGGTAAGTCTGCAATATCAGTAGCTCTGTTGGCACAGCCAAGTGACCAACTTATCTCCAACAACAACCATACCACATAGTTTTAGTATACTTTCAGGAACACCAGCTTCTGAGGTGTTCTGAGGGACAGGTTTTCCTTGCTTATGTCCCTTCACATTTCAGACTGGGCATCCCAAAGCAATCTAACACAGTCAACAGGGATTATAGCATTGCTGCAAGGTTGTTGTAACCCCACGTGTGCCATGGCCTTTTCACTGCTGGCAACAGCAGGAGTTCAATGTCACAGCCAGAACAGGAGGCAGAAACATTTCTAAACCAGTTTAAAACATAGATGAATACTAGATTCTTGCCAAGTTTTATCTTCTGCAGCAGCATTTTGGATGCTTCTTGCATCATGATATGGCATCGGCCTCTTAAGCAAGTCTACTTTAATTACTGCAAAGTCAATAGAGCAAGAAAAATAAATACAATAAATTCCTTGAATTATCCAGAGGTTGGTTGCTTTTAGCAACTAAGGACTGACTAAATGAAATGATCAAGTGAAGCCAACTAGCTGAAGGCGTAACAAACTAAGTGCACAAATATTGGCTGGGAAGAAAAGCCACCTATGCAATAAACAGCACAAAGGAGGAGCTGGAGATTAAAGTATACTGTTGATTCTTCAGTCCCACACAAAAGTGATAGTTACACAATAGAAGAGCAAGGCAGATGCTTTCCACTGTGCCCAGAGGGGCTATAAACAGAAAAAGCCTAAACCACAGCTGAAGAGGCAGTGTGATTTTAGGGTTTCCCTCTCCTTCCCAAAGAAGTTTCAGTGCAAGAAGTACAAAAACAGATCATAGAAACAAGAATTGTGAGACAAGCAAGGAAAACTAGCTATAAAGAATTAGGAGTCACTTTCTGATGTGTTTTGCAGAGAGGAAGTCTTTCCTCATTAACAGAGAGGAAGAAGCAGTTATCACACAAAGCTTTATAAAAATTCACTGAAGTTATGAACAACATGCAACTGCCAAGAATTGAGGATGTGGGTTCACTACTACTTGAAGTAATAGCTGCCACCTTGGTTCTAGAATAACCACTTAACTGCCTTCATGGAGTAGGAAAAGAATCTGTTTTCAGAATCTAATTGTTATGCACAGCCATGCAGATCACTTGGACTTGTTTCCCACTACCACCCCCACAAAAAAATCCCTGTTTTGTAAAACAAAAGTCACAAGCAAGTTTCAGACAAAATAGATATATTTAAAAAAATCTTTACAATAAATCAGGAAACATAGGAGCTTGCACACAGTTTATTATAATAACTCAGTTCTCAGCTCCCTACAGTTCAGTTAACCCTGGTGACAGTGTTTACAGCTTCTAATTTTTGCTTTCATAACTTTGAAGCAAACAATACATTTGAGTGTATTATACTCTGTGCAAATAAGACAACTTTTGGAATCCTTCAGAAGAAATATCCAATATTCGGTTTGCAGAGGTCCTTTGTTTCTCAAAGATTATTTATGAGAGGTTGTTTTTTTTTTTTAAGATAAAGTGCTCCTGTCCAGCAGAACCCAAAGGCCTTCTTCAAGAGTTCAGAGAGCAAGTTTAGCTCAGATTAAAAAATAATTGGTCATACAAATTCCAGCTTCCCATGTCCGCTGTACATTCCCCAGTGGACTAACGAAAGAATTTTATCATTGCTGAGGTCTGAATGTCTCATTTTATCACAGGTCATGCAGCAGTTCTCGTGACCAGTCACAGGCACCATGCATTCCAAGTCCAATTTTGCCACCTGCCCCTTTTTTGAATGATGTCCATGAAAACTATAGTGCAAACGGGAGAGCATTTGCTGTCGTTGATCTTGCAGTCTCTTGTTTTCACTCCTGAGCATCCTCAAGGCCAGCATGATAAGGAGCACCAAGATTAGCCCACCAGCTATAGGAACAGCAATTACAGCTGCCCTGAACCATAACTCTTTTGAAGAAGTCAGTTCCTGCACCTTGGTGATGAGATTCCTGCTGCTGTCATGTTGATATCTGCTCCCTTGTCCTGAAAAGGAGAAAGAGCTGAAGCTTATTTCAGGATTTATATATACTGGTTTACATATAAGCTATGCCCTTAAATCCCATCCTGACAAGTTTTAAGGAGCAAGAGCTACACTCCGCAGTGTCTATAGACAATACTCCTGGAAAGGAAAAGATGAGTTTCTAAGGCTGCTTATAAGATGGTAGCTTACCCTGGTAGCTGATTTAACTAGGAACACTACTGCCACTGATTCTTAGAAGGTTGACAAGACTTCTAGTATTAATGCAAAAAAAAAAAAAAGGCAAATTGGCCAAGATGCTCCCCTGCATCCATCCACCCGCTTCTCCCTCTGGTCTCTACTTACATTAACAACTAAATCAATAACAGCAGACACACAAGGTTTTGACTGTCACCAGCCTGATGGCCAGAAGGGATTTCACTGAACCTCTATTTCCCTACCTGAAGTATCGCCCCTGGAAGGAGACAAAACATCATGTAGTCCTCTGTAATTGCACATGTCTTCATGACAGCATTCCAATGTGGACACGGTGGTGGTGCCAGAGTGGTTTTGTGCTTGTTTGGCTTGGCAGATATCAGCTGTGCTTGCAATAGAGTCCAAGCAGCCATGAGTAAGTGGGGAATGTGTATTCTGAGGATCAAGCAGTCTGGAGAAGCAGGCACTAAGCTCAGATTTGCACATATAGCCGGTGGCAACACAGTGTGCAGCATCACAGTAGCATCTGATCTCACCTAAAAAATAGAAATAGTATAAGAAAGGTAAGAATTTAGTCCTCTAAGGACATCTCACTAGACACCCTTATCAGGCACAAGAATCATACAACCAAACTCTGTGCCAGTTTTGAGGTACTCCTGTAGACTGTCTATCCAGGAGAGCAGGGGTTGTCTCCTTCCCATCGCTGTACAGTGCCCACCTCGCTGTAACCTTAATCCCTGCAAATGCCTTGGGGCACTTGCTTTAATTACTCGTACTACAGTCCTTTGAATTAAAGCAAAAGCATTTCACTAAAACAGGGACTGGGGAGGGGTGTGTGGGGGTGTTACAGTGGAAGTTTTCCCCAAGGTAAATAACTAACAAGAGCATTTTATAGCTACTTCCACTTGCTGTCACTAGTTGCATTTAACCACATTTAAAGTGAAATCACAGTTCTAAAAGCAACACACACCTTCAGTCCCAGAACAAAGTCACATCTATGTTTTAATCATTACTCCAGGAACAGCATTTATTTTTATACAAGTAACATTTCTTTTAAGTGGGCATAGGCACACAACAAAAATACCACGTTTAAATGTTTACATGACAAATGAAAAAAAAAATCGGAACTGCTGAATTGTTTATTACTTCTCCATACTGTGCCAAAATATAAAAGGTTTAACTAACACCTTATAAAGCTATTAGCTAGAACCATTACCATCCAAGTCCCCCAGTCAGGAAGGTTTTCACTGTGTGAAACTGAGCAACTATTTGTAATTCCTCCAGAAGTAAAGAAATTCTTTAAGTAGTTATTCATGCAAAAAGGCTGTTTATCAGTATTGTAAAACAAAGAAAAAAATCCAGGTTTTAATTATTCTGTTCACCAGAGACAATGTCTCTCAAAGTTACTAAACAGGGTGAAATTGCAAACGTAAAGGCTCCCCCTTGTCTCTCCCCAATTGCACATGCATGCCAACGTGCAGTCAAAAAGGGGAAACAGATTGAAAATCCTCTACCAGCTCTGTGAAAAATCTCAGGAAACCTCAAAAATTTCTGAAGGAAGCGATAAAAAGGTTTCCTTCATAAACTCTTCATTTTGTGCTCTCCGAACTGCTCTGGTATGAATTAAACATGCCCCGTGCTGTAGTGAAAACTTACTCTTTCTAGGCAAGTTGCAACTCAAACATAATTCAATGTGCCATCAAGCCAAGGTTTAAGAGTAAGCCAGATTTTTGAGTAATCGCTAGAAGAACAGACTTAACACTACTTCTGATGTGCCTGTTGTACTTGCCATTACAGTGGCACCAAGGCTTTCAAAGTAGAACAAACTGTCAGACGTCTTCCTTCTACATTCTGTGCTTCAAAAATCAAACTACGGACTTCCCAGCTGCCACCTCTTCTTATGATGCTACCTACACCTAAAAAACTGTTCTGCAAGATGTTAATTACCATCCCAACCAACTTAGCTTCCCCTCATCGGGCTACCTTAATAATTTCTCCAAAATACTACTGCAGGCTCCAGGCCTTGAAGTTCCCGCTGCTCTTTAATAACTCTGCTTAATAGAAGCCAAATGATGGAGTGTCTCACTGTCTCCAGTCCAATTCCCTTGGGCTTTTAGACCAAGTAGCCTAATTTTTCATGAATTCACACTCACTGTCATCCAGTATGTCACCAGAAAAAAGACTCAACCGTTTTCTAAGCATTCTATGTGAGGTCTTCTCACTACCCTCTCTGAGAAAAGTACTCTTCATAATTTTCTCACTGTATGAGAGTTAAAAGTAAGATGCAAACATGGCACAGTACCAGAACTGACAGTCGTTTCACGAGTCTCAGCACAGCATGGGAATAAAGTGAAACAATACACATACTTTCATTTTAACTGCTTACACACTCACGCTTAAAAGTCTACATTTTATTGACCTAAGACAATCCTATGAAAAAAATCTGACAGGCTAGTCATCAGGTTAATTCTACTGCTTTTTAATTAAAGCCACGTTTTCAGTGAAACAGAATGGACTTTGTATTACTGTATTAAAACTGTATTTCTGTCAATGCATAAAGTTTCTTCCTGTGCTATGCAAAAGGCCAGAAAGGGTATTTAGTATTTTGAAACAGTGAACAATGCCCCTCTGTTCCCTCCTCTTTCTTGTTACTGTATATAGCTATTAAAGAAAAATGTCTGCTTTTAGTCAAGATGGCTACAGGAGAGACTGCCGGGTTCTCTTAAAGCTTTTGAAGTCAACAGCAGCCAGAAGTCTGTGATCCCCTAATTACATCATTATCAGGCACATAGTTTCAGTATCTGCGACTTCACATCACTCAGTCACTCCCTGTTCTGCCCGCTTTGATGGGGCCAGCAGGCTCCCCCCTGGACGCTGCAAGGCTGTTATTTAGGGTTAATTACAGCCTTCCTTCCAAAATAAATAAATAAATACCGCCGCACATCACCACCGTGCTAACTTTGCCTCCTCCCCGAGCACGGCGATTGCCGGCAGCCAGCGGGTCGCCTGTGCCCCGGGAGGGCGCTCCCCGGGAGGCCGGACCGCAGACCACAGACCCCACAGCCCCCAGAGCCGCCGGCGGGCGGGGCCGCCCCGACCGACC
>WEIV01028238.1:0-14504 GCA_013390005.1 Calyptomena viridis | reverse complement strand
GGGCGCCCTCGCTCGCCGCGTTAGGTTCGGGGCTGTCGCGGGCGGGGGAATGGGCTCCGCCGAGTGCCCGAGATAATCCCATGCGGAGGCAGCAGCGCTGGGTTCCACAGGGAACTGCCATACCCTGGCTGCGAGCTCGGCGGAGCCGCGATGGATGGGTGGATGGACGGACGGAAGGACAGCCGGGCAGCTCCTCAGTCCCTCAGAGCGGGACGAGGGGCCGGCTCGGCCCCTGCCTGTCCGCTCCCGACGCCGGGGCTGTACGCGGGTGCAGAAGTGTTGCCGCCGCGGGGCTGCAGGCAGTTTCACTGCGGCCGGGGCTTTTTTCTCCGAGGTTGTGGAAATCCTGCGTTTGGACTTGGCGCAGCGCGGAGCGAGCAGACATCGGCTGGAACCGGGGTGCACGGTTCCACCCCCGGCCCCCCTCTGCTCTCGCACCCTGTGGCTCGGGGGCTTCTATGTCTCCCTCTCAGCCCCGCAGGGTCTTACCCACTGCTGTCACATCCTCGCACCGAGGGCAGGCCTGGGGGACAGAGCCAGTAGCGAATAAACCCCGCAGTAACCCTATTCTTCCAATATTTCCTTTCCCAAAACAGTTGTTGGGGATGAAAGCACAAGGTGATGTTCTACCACTGAGCTCTGACACAGCTCCTGTGGGTCATATTTAGCTTGGACAGTTTTCTTTCACGTGTTGGTCCTGAAAAAATGTGCCCCTTAATTAAGATTTTTTTGCTAACTTTGTTTTCTTCTTTCTCTTCTCATTACATTTTACAAACCTTGATTTCTACAGCATCGACTGTTTCCCATTTATGGGCAAAATGCTTTAAATATTTGGGTCCGCTGCTAGTATCAAAGCTGTTGGATGACATGTAGATAATATGTTAATAGCAAAAATTACTTTTGGATTTTAATTTGAAACGTTTTTTGAGTCTTTATAGACATTTTCAATAGAGGACATAATACCTTGTGACAGAGACATTCCTCCCTGAAAGAGAAAGGAGGAAATATGAAATCTGAGATTGAGATAACTTCGGTTTACTTTGGCAGAGAGGAACAGCCTGGATCTCCAGCTAATTAGTGCTGATGCCATCACATGTTATAATGATTTTACTGTGAGTCTTGCAATTTGCATATGTATAAGATAGGTACACGTGTGCTGCACCACAGTCTTTACACTTAGGTTATAAATATTTGCGCTCCACCACAAAGTAATTTTGTAATTCTTGTTTCTGTTTAGAAATTACAAAAACAGCAAGAACAGCCAAGCCGTATCTCCCACTCTGGCACTGGCTATCAGACACTGATTTGCAAATATAAGAAAATATGATTCGTTATAACTTAGAATCATTACAGCAACATATGCAATTCTGTTTCTCCTGTTCCTTCCACTGGTGACAAGCGCATTTAACAGATCTCATTTGTTACATGCAATACTGACAGACTGGAAATGGCTTTTATTCATGGAGCCACATTACTGCACTAAGTAACATGAGAGACTCCCTGAGTATTATAAACATCCTGGCCAAGGGAGCACAGACAGTCTAACCAGGGGGCAATGTGCTCGAGATCAGTTTTGAACAGCAAATTTCATTGACAGCTGTCAAGTTTGAATTGTGAGGTACAATTTACTGTAAAAAATTGCTAATTTTGTATGTAACAAGCATGCATGAAATACTGCAAGTGAGAGAGGGACAGCAGGGATAACTGCCCAGCCTTAGTTCCCCCCAAGGAGACTAAAGACACTTTTGGAACCTGTGGATCAAGTCAGAGTGTCAGAAGGGTTTGACTAAATTGTGGTGTCTCCTCACTTGCTGATACTCTGCTCAGAGAGCCGTGCAAGGATTGTGTGGGGTCCTCTGACAGACCATAACATAAACAAGATAATTCAGCTTCTGCAGTGCTTATTTGCTTTTGTTTTAGAGGCAAGAGCCAACAGGGCCAGATTGGCCTGTAAAAAAGGGACAGGAGACAGGCCCAGCACACAGCAACAATAACAACGTGTTCTGCAACCAGAAGGAATGTGGAATAATGACTACAAGGAACCATGAAGGAAAGCGTCAGAAGCCTGAGGCTGCATTACGTGTCTCCAGCAGCCATGGGAGAGCAGCCTGGAGCCTCCACTTGAACGGACTACACAGCCTGTAGTCAGAGCCTGCAGAGCACAGGGCTACTCCCTCCCACCAGATAAGGTGAAGCCCTTTGAAGCCAACATGTACAGGAGCTGGTTGCAAAATCAGCCTCTGGGCACCCCAGGGAAAGGGACTATTTTGGGAAGCATCTCACAGGAGCACATTCTCCTCTGCATCTCAGAACTCTACCATAGATGAAAAATTTTGTCTTTAAGAAGATGAAATTGCCGACTAAAGGAAGAGATCCATCCAATGACTCCTGGCAGGCCATAAAAATGCAGGTTTCTTTTACTTTATTTCACAAGTCAATAGTTGCAGTGCCAAGATTCTGGCAGGAGGACTTCAGGACTGATGGGCCCTTTTAAAAGACCAATTCAGATGAGCATCCAGTATTCTGAACTATCTCCTATCTGAACCATTCTCCGATCAGGAAAGCAGATGCTCAGGACAGGCCCTGCTGTCCTCTACGATCACATTCCAGAAAAGGCTCACTACTTGCCATCAGGAGCATGTGAGTGGTGCAGCCATGCAAGGGTGTCCTTCCCAGAACCAGCCAGTGAAATGCCTCCAGTGAAGTGCCAAACCACATTCACCACCTTCTCCAGAAGCTCCATGTGCCTGAGTCCCAGCACCGGCATGAGAGGATGGCTGCCATGAGGGGTTTAGACCTTAGTCAAGGAGCAAAACAAGACAAGCCAAGACAGAGGTCAGCCTGAGTAGGTAACTGAGTACATAACTGAGTATAAACTTTTTCTGAGTACATAACTTTGAACAAGAGAAAAGCTCCACTCTGGGTCCAGGAACCCAGCTTTAGAAAATCTAATCTCCTCCCTTTGTATTTCTTCTTTCATATATTCCCTTGCTATTTTTCACATGAATTGGCATTAATGCCTGTCCCTGCTGCTATTGCCTATTTTTTATGCACCACCATAGCAGTGTGCCTGCAAAACTGACTAAATTAAGCTAAAACCTCAGCCTGCAGGTGCCCCTGACTTAAGTAACTCATCCCAGAAAAAGAGTTTGAAGCTAAAAGTAATTCCTTCATCTGGCAGCTTTGAATATTATCGTGAATTCCTCACTCCTCTGTAAACCTGTCTGGCATGCTGGCAACTCACCACCATTTCCCCCAAAAGATTGGATGCAACTCTTCCATTGATCTCTATCAAACAACTGGTTTTGCCATATTCTTTGCTTGTTTGAACCTTTCAAATGTCCTCTACACCCTCAAAGAAAAAAAACAATTAGGCAAAAATAGAAGTGGATAACAGCTGTAATTTGGAAATCCTTTCTACATTCATCTCTATAGTCAAGGCATCATGTGTCCTGGGGAGACCCACATTCCTAAGAGAGCTGAGGATTTGCATACTGCTGGATGTGCAGACTGGCATTTGCCAGTACTGCCACATAAGATGCTCATTTCACTAGAAAGGAAGGGTTAGTACTGCTACATTGGAGTAATTTCAAATTGGTGGCAACATTTGCACACCATATCAATTTTTTTTTTTTTTGCACCTTGCAATTAGGATGTGGCTGAGAAATTCTCACTTGGAAATTATATGAAGTTAAAAGCATTGGGACTGTTTAGAGCATCTTTAGAGCAATATTAATATGAGTAATTTGGAATGTCTTTGTTAACTGTTCAACACTAGCCAACAAACAACTAGCATTTTCCAATTATTTTGCTACCATTTTGGATATGATTACACAAGATAATTCTACTGAATTACCTTTATTTATGCTGATTATTGCCTTTAAAAAATAATTAAGGCTTAAGCTAGCATAGCTCGACATAAAGCCCAGGGGGCAGGGAACATAATATGACTCCATGCAATTCCTTTGCCTTCACACTTCTAGGGCTGGCCATGGATTTACTGAATCAAGTAGCCATTTCAGGATCTAAGGCTATGCAGAGCCCAAAGGCTGGCTCCTTCCCCAGCCGCTCCCTTGTGACAGACAGGCTGCCGAGCAGGTTCCCACAAGGTTAATAACTCCCAGGGATCTTTATCCCCACAACTGGGGCAGTTCAAAAAGGTGGATGGAGGCCTGCACAGTATTCCCTGCTCACTTTCAGCAGCAATTAGCATGTCCCCAGTGAAACTCAGCTACCTGCAAACCGGAGGAGGGGAGCTGCGTTCCAGAGATGATCGGTGATACCTGTTCACATGAAATAAGTCGGACACCAGGCTAGTGTCTATGTCGAAGGACCCACCGCTCCATGAACATGTGATATATAATCCAGATGACACCAATCTGCATCCCTCTCAGACACAGGACATGATAAAGAGACACTATTTAAGAGGCCCAGAAAGTGAAGCATTTCCTGCCACGCTCATCACTTTACTTTTTCTCATTTAAAGCTAATCTTCCCTCCCCCCAAACGAGCTGCGCTCCTACTCCTCCCAATCAATAGGACGATTTGCATTTATCCTCCTGGAGGCATCGCTCCTAGGACCGAGGCCAGAGCGATCCAATCGATAAGGGGGAAGCTGGAGCAAGACTGGAAAAGAAGCAGCAGAGAGATTTCCCCCAGGGAGAAATGCAAAACACTGGAGAGAGGCAACAATTATTGTAATTGAAGGTAATGAGGCCGAGGCGCCAGCTCCAGCTCTGCTTAACATCATTCAATACAAAGTGAGACGCACATGAAGGAGACGGCCCGAGCCCGGCTCCCCGCACCCCGCTCCCAGCCCCGCAGCCGCCGCCCGGCCGGCTCTCCGCCTGCAGCAGCACGGATGCTCCCGGGACAGGCCTGTCTCCTGCGCTGATGCATTTGGGAGGGTCACTCCGGATCTGAGTGCTTCTGGTGTACCAGAGTCCTCCTTTCCCTTTCCATAGGAGACTCCCGTGTCTGTGGAATGCTCGCTGTGTTTATCGTCACTGTGCACTGAAAGCCACGCGCTGAGCAACGAGTGCCTCGGCCAAGGGCAAACATTGTCCTGTCCCGTGGCAGAACAAGCTCAGCTCCAAGCCCTTAACCTTCAGCCCTTCCCAGCAGACCCCCTCTCTCCCACCGCGTTCCCCTTCCCCGCAGCTCCCTGGTGCGGGGGAACGAGTCCTCGGGAGGAGAGAGGGGATGCTGGCGAGGAGCTCCACTTGCCCTGCGGCTCTGCCGGGGCACGGTGCAGGCGGGTCGGTATCTAACCCTGTGCCAGGCCCGCACGTTCCCTGCTCCAGGAGCAGAGCTCACACCGGCTTGGGGCGGAGGTTCTGCACCGGACAGACAGCAGCGCCTTCGCCCTGGATTCCTTAGGCACAGAGCCCCCTCGCAGCCTCGGCCACCGCGGGGGGCAGTGAGCCGCCGGCACCAGGACTGGTTTATTGAACCCTCCCTGAGATTAACGCAGCCGGGGCCGGCACGGCGGCGGAGAGGCGGCCGCAGCCGCTCCCCAGGCCGAAGGCGGCGGTGGCTCAGCGCGGGCACCTCTTGCCCTCTGCCGGCAGAGCCAGCCCTAGCAGGGACAGCCTCTCCTGCAGCCCGCCAGGAACCTGTCCCTTGCTAAAGCAGGGCGAAAAGGCGCCGGGTGGAGGTACGGTAGCCTTTGGCACAGGAGGATGCGGCTGCTCGCAGGCACACGGATGAGTAATCCCATTGCCAGAAGAGTCAGAGCGGTGCGGGACCTGGTAGTACACTGGGTTTCACATCAGCTCCTAGCTCACATCTTGCACGCAGGAGTTAACATCCAGGATTCAGTCATCACCTTCGGAAACATCCATGTGAAGGTGTTACATGTCAGAATTCATAAACGGTACCTAAAAAGTCAAGCACCACCTATCAGATCTGAGTTATCAGGTGTCTAGAGATAAGGTATGGCAAATATTAGGAATTTGCTTTAGATCCCAAACATGAGAAACTATTAGTTATGTCCTGCCACACCATAATGTGCACATGGGAGATGAGAGCTAGCACTGTAGTCATGACATTGCCAAAAAACCCTGGAAATCGAGCATCACTGTAGCAGGACAGAACATATAGTTCAAGTAACATTTCTTACAGAAAGCTTTAATTTGGATATAGGACATGTAGTGAAACAGTCATGTATGCCAGTGAAACCAGAGTCTCTTTAGCCTATTGCCTAAACAAGAGCCTCAGACTCATATTTACACATGCAAAACAGACTGTTTACGAGTCTGAACACAGATGTCAGTTCTTTGGAGGACTTACACTAACTCTTGGAGGACTTACACCCATCAGGAAAACCCTGGGTGCTCTGCAGAGTCCCAGAGCTATGTGAGGCTGTTCTCCACTCTTGCAAATCTATTGTCAGCAGCCCCTCCACAACGGCAGCTCTAAAAGCTTCTGATGCAGATAAAGAAACTCTCCAGTGATATGTTACTCTGTATTAGTCAATATTTATTGTTCAAGCTCTATTTTCTGAGGTGCATATTTCAGAGCCAAATGCCAGAGACAAGGCAGTCAATACAAGTCAGGAAAGCCTATACACATTGTAATAGTCTGGGGTCTCAGTTACTTAAGTAGGCAGCACTCTGCCAGGTTACACCAAACTCCAGTTCTGAAAAGCATTTGCAAATGCAGTAGAAAAGACCAAAGGCAGAGCTAGGTGTCAGAGCAAGGACCAGCAGCTTAGAGAAAATAGATATGTATCTTAATAAGACTTTAATAATTCAGCCCCAGAAAGCTGCTGTTTGAAATAGAAGTCAGCAGAACATCTAAGCACAGATGTGCAATAAGAATAAAACTTGAATTCTCACTTTTTCATTGAAAGCAGAAGGGACAAGAGTATTTGTGAGATAGGATGTGAGGAGCTGTGAGTCAGTAAAGGCTGTGGACTCACTTAAATTCTAGTAATATGTGATGGTGTGCTCTGAGTGGAAAGTGTGGACACTTACCTCCCCTGGCTCCAGGGCAGGATCAGTAACTACGTCAGAGACAGCTTGTAATTCTGATAACTGTGAGTCAGAAAAATTGTAAAAAGGACAAACAACAGGGCAAGAGGAGGTGTAGTCATCTTTGGCAAATATGTAACAAGCTAGAGGCACTGAATGCCTCAGATGCCAGGCAGGGCAGCATCTGAAGACCCAAACGCACCACCTCGGATGGGTTTAACCAAGTGGGGTGAAGGCAGTGATATCCTCAGCTTTCTATCAGCAGTCCTTGAGGGACTCTCACCCTTGCTGTAGGGACTGGAGGTGGCATAACCCATCCTTGTCATCTGCAGCCTGGCTGAAGGATGAAACCTGGCTGAAGCGCCCAAGGAACAGGTTTGAGCACTGTCCTGATGCCTTCTGACCAGGAGGATAACCTCAGGCAGAGGAGAAGGACACACAGCTTGTTGCCAGTACCACCTGAAGATGCCACAGGGGTTCATCTGTAGGAGCACAGGGAGATCAAAGGCAGATCAGGGAGAGGAAAGCATGGGTGGAGACAAGCAGAGTGTTGGCAGAAAGTGATACCAAGTGCAACAGAAATTCAGATTCCTCACAGTCCAGGCCTCTGAAGCAACGAGGGGGCAGGGAAGTAGAGTTGAGAAAGGTGATAGTCCTGGAAGGGGGAAGAAGAGTAGCCCCTATGTTTTCATAACCACAAGTCCAAGACATTAGAGTTACATAGGAGTAAAAACAAAATTAAGAAGTCCCAGAGTAAGAAAGCAGTCCTGATTATTCTCAGAGCATCTTTTGTAATGAAGGGTATTATATAGCTGAGCGGGACATTAAACTGAGCTCTTCCCCACAGGTAAAGACTTGCAAGGCAGTAGTGAAACTTGAGACTTTAAAACGCTGGAGGTGAGAAGCAAGAGAGCACTGCCCAGAGATCCATAGGCAGAGCTGCCGCCGAGCCCTGACCACAGCCCCCAGCTTCACATCTCTGCACTGCAGAACACAACTGGTGCTTGCCTCCTTCAGGCTGCCATCCTCTTCCTCTGCCATATCTCCAACATGCTGCTCTTCTACCATTTTGTTTGCTACTCTCACACGTTTAGCAAGAAATATTTTTCCATCACTTAGACAGAAAGAAGTTAAGAAAAGTAGATAGTGAGAGCAGCTCTGTCAGAGTCTCAGAGCCAAGTGAGATGGGCAGAGGGGATGAAGCTCCAATGTAACAAAAGTGTCCCCTCTCAAGTGCAGATTTTTAACTCATCTGGTTCTAACCATGGGAGTAACAGAAGGGCCGGTATTAGGAGCCCAATTAAGGGAAACTGCTGCTGAACACTTACCGACTGAATGGCTATTAGCATGATAGAAATCAGCCACAACAATCTGCATTAATTAGTATCCCTGTTGTTAACACTAGATACTTACATTTCTAAAGAAATACAGGTAATATTCATCTGAATTGCAACGCCATGAATAAAGCTGGACTCGAGCTCTCTGACAAAGGAAAGAGGACCCTGGGTTGCAGGGACGGCAGAGGGGGGCACTGGCACCAATTCTGCCCCTGTGCCACATCCAGCCAGCACTGTTCCATTTGACCTGATCTCTTTGCCCTTCCTGAAACCCTCAGGTTAAAACAACATTGGCTAATCCCAACTGAAACACTTCTATTTCTAGTAGCAGGAGGCACCACTTGATTCAGCTCTGAGTAGCTTGGCACAGGATTTCTCTGCCTGCAGCTCTCTCTTTACCCTCTTGCTGTGGCACTCAGATGCCAAAAGTCACCTTGTGTGCACTAGACAACATTTTTGTACCGTTAAAGCAACACAGCAGCTCAGTAGAAAGATAAAGTGGAGACAGAGATAGGGCAAAAGCAGAAGGGAAGGTCACTCATGAAGATGAGAGCAATGCCAACATGGGCTGAAGATGCTCAGGGGCTGTGGGAGGGAGGTTGGGCATCCTGTCAGGTGACCTTCCTCCAGAGCACTGCACACCCCCTCCTCTTTCCCTTACTCCTGGGAGTTAACAGACTGCTCAATGTTTCATCCCCTACATTAAATGATTTACTATTCAACTACTCTTTCTCCCCTGGCCTTCTGGAGAAGTTTCTGCCCTTGCTCCTTCCCCCTACTCCTCTGTTCTCTGTCTGCAGAGAAATTTATTGAAAAATGCATACTGTGATTCCTGTATGAGGAGTGAAGCTCTGTCATGTGAAGCTGAATGTGATATTGTTTGTGGCTGCTTCTCTGTCACACAGGGTTTGCAGGACATGCTGGCCAGCATGGGCAGCAGGGCTCCAGGGCTGCTCTTCACTCAGTACCAGCCTTGTGTCCCCTCAGCAGAGGGGCCAGGGAAAGTGATAAAAATATTGCAGCAGTGGCAAATGGCAAGGAGCTGAGAATAACTACCCACCTGCTTCCTGGGGCTGCTCTCTCCTTCATACTCTCCTCTTCACATATGGTCAGCACCAAAGTTGCTCAAGATCATCTCTAATGACATGCTCTTCAGGGCTCTCCCTAAAAACCCGAGTTTGCCTTCCTCACAGTATTTTTCCCTGTATTTATACATGAAGCTAGAAAGGAGCAACAGCAAGAAGTACTAAGCTGTTGAACAATGTGGAGTGAAAACAGGCCAAAATGGAGAGGAGTCCAAAAACCTAGCAGGGGACGAAGGATGAGAAATGAGCCACCAGAGTGAAATGCGGTGAGTGGATCTGAGCACAAACCCCGCAGTGAGGAAAGCTGGTCCTGGCACCATGCTGAGGGAACAAGGTGTGACGTGCCAGGAAAAAGAGATGTGGTAATGAAGGCTAAGGACAGGCTGACTGACAGGCACTGGCACCGCCAAACACCCATGTGTGAAAAATTGTCCCCACTGTCCTCTCAACTGGCTTGCAACTTGACAAGCCTAGGAGCCCAGCTGGCACTGAGGCAGTGGTTGGAAGAACTGGGGGCAAGGGGATTAGTACAGGGAAAGCACCAAGAGGCTGAGGTGCACCTGAAGTCTGAGGAGCAGATGTTTGGCAGGAGGGCAGAAGCCTTCAGAGACACCCGCTGTGTGGGACAGTCAGGATCCCTCTCTCTGCCGAAAGGGCCCCTCTGCATCCTTCTTGGCAAATCTACAACAGCGTCCATACTTTCACTCCTAAACCTGGTACCTTGTTCCAGAGACAGATCATTATTTCCAGCATGCCAAGCTCAGGATTTTTCACTATGCCCAGAAAAGAAGTCTCCCCATGGCCTACTCCATCCCTGACTGTTCGCAGGAACACTTGGGTGAGGAATATCTCAACGTGGCTGACTGAGTTTTTCCTTTCTGACTTCAATGACGTAATTAGGAAAGCACAAATGATGTGGCTTTTTCAGAAGGCATGCTCCTTCCCTCTTTGCTGGCACATCTGGAGCAGTCCTCCCCACTACATTTGTGTCAGAGATTTACTTCATTTGTGTTGAAAGAAGGGGTTGTCAGAAATCTGAAAATGGAAACTGTACCAGGCTCCTGCCTTAATCCTTAAAACTGCACAGCTGCCTCAAACTCCCTCAGCACAGATTGCTTAAAAATGTGGTGGTATGCAATGACTTACCACAAATAACCAGTATGGACTGGCAGATAATGTGTCAGGAGGTACCTTCAGCTTATAAAGCATGTTTCTTCTAGAAGATCCCCAAACCCCAGTATGAAAAACAGCCAGCCAAAATGATTAATTCTCACAATATTTGATTAAAAGACCCGAGCCTTCTCAGGTGTGGTGTGGGTGATGATCCTGAATAGGAATG
Source organism: Calyptomena viridis (assembly GCA_013390005.1). Classification (NCBI taxonomy): domain Eukaryota; kingdom Metazoa; phylum Chordata; class Aves; order Passeriformes; family Eurylaimidae; genus Calyptomena; species Calyptomena viridis. Next base: position 3,769 of record WEIV01028238.1, on the reverse strand, counting down.
CAGAAGCCAACTCTCAAGGAAGAGAAATAAATATTAATTAATTCTCTATAAATTGGGAAACACGTAATTCTGTCATCAGCCCCCATGGCTCTTATCACAATATTAAGCTTCACTGAACCATTACCAAGAACAATCCTACAGCTGATTCAGAAAGCACAATAACTCATTCATGAGCTTCTCATTTCTTCCAACCTTAATGACTAAGACTGGGATTCTTCAGGGGAATTTAATGGTGCTAAGCTCCCATTTGCCACAAAATCACTCTTATGTGTTACCACAGAGTGAGGGTTACAAATCAGGACTGAATGTGAAGGACCTGGGAAGTAGAGCAAGTTGTTGGTAAAAGCCGTGCAGCACATACAGCCATAATGAGTCGGTGCATTTGCACATCCAGCAGTGACACTCATTAAAGTATTCCCACTGGAAAAATCACTGACTTCAACAGATTGTTTTCCCTCAGCAGAAGGCAGTACACTGTGGACAGTATTACACAGGAGGAGTCCAGTAGACCTCCATACAAAAGACCTTCTCTTCTCCTGGCTTTCCCTTGAACAGTGCCCTTACAGAAAATCTTTGGGAAATACTAGGCATATCCCTGTGGAAATCATCAAAGACCATCCTGTTGGACCCCTTAAGAACAGAGGAAAGGAACAGAAATGAACCGTATTTCTCAATAATTATTTCTCAAATAATTCACTTATGTAAAGTGCTGCCTCACCCCATGTTAGATTCTTGCCTCAGTACATAAAATAATGTGTGAGACTCATTTAGCACCCAAAATTGAAGCCATTGAGTTCTACAAATGTTGAAAGTTCCCTTATAATCATCCAGAAATGACAAAGAAAGAGCTACAGGCAGCAATGCATTATCCCAGCATACATAACCACTTCAGAACCAAAGAAAGATAAAATTCATAGTTGATTAAAAAAAAAAAAAAAAGCCAACATAGATAAATAGGTCTAGGAAGGACCTTAAAAGGTCATCAAGGCCATTCTTCTTGACCAGAGCAGGATCATGTCTCCCTACAGAAGATTCTTATCCCTCTCAGTGCAGGGACCCCAGAGCTGTCCAGGACAGCCCTTCCTAGCTGTTTACTTAGTATGCTTACTATAAACAGTAACCCAAGTCTTCCTTGGTGCAGCTGAAGCTGCTTATTCCTTGTTCTACCTGCCAAGGACACAGAACAACTTTTGCTTCTTGCAACAGCCCTCTATATAATTGAAGACTTGTATATTGCATGTTCCCCTCATGTCACGTTTTAGGGATCATTGTCCTTGTTCTCCTCCAGATTCTTTCCAAACTGCAGTCTACGAATACAGGCTTCATGCTACACCCTCAGACCCTCCTTACCTGATTTTGCAGACTGGAATACAGTTTATACTTCTGAATTTGCTGCTCTTCTGCAACAGCCACACATTGACACATCCTGAGCAGATCTCTACAAGGAAGAAGCTAATCTCCCTGTTGCAAACTTAGAGGCTACTCCAGAGAATGTTCCTGAAGAGTTGTCTAGCTAAGTCCAAATTTCTATGTTGGAGTTAACTCTGCTGGCTAGAAAGGGAGTTTGGGAAGGCTGGCATCACCAGGCAAGGCACGTCTGACAGGTACACCACCTGTACCACATTCAGCTTGTGATACACATATGGAATCTCAGACACCTTCCAAAGGGCTACTCCCCAGCAGCTGATCCACAACGACGTTCCTGCCATGGATTCTCCCAACTGAATGTGTACATTTGTTTTCACTGAAGAGTTTCATCCCATGTTTTTTTCAGAAAAAATACTTTTCATTTTCTGTACACTCCTACCTTATGAATGAAGAGATCATGTTGTAGCCAGTATCACCTCTTACTGCTTTTTCTTTCCTTGGTCCATATGCTGGAACCACTTCTTTTGGCAGTTTTGGGACTTGTATTTTAATTAGTGTTTAAAGGAATTACCAGTTCTGCTTAACTCCTTTTTCCTTCAGGCTGCCTCCCTGAAATTACCTACTAATTCTGATTTTACTCAAGACTTTTTTTCTATAGTTTAGTCTTCTCTCATTGTGTATGCCTTAACAGTAAATACATTACCTTTCTTCTTCACAGTCAACCTGTTTTTTCTACTGGTTCGACTCAAACCTATAATTATTTTTTTTTATTACTTTTTATATATATGAAGAAGATGAAAATAAAATCTCATTCATATAGGTAGGAATATACACATATATACATGAAACTCATTATGGCAACAAGCGCTGGAATTTCTTGCCACTCTGCATCCCTCTCATCCTTTCCCAGCAGAGATGCAGGTGATTATAGCCCTCCATGACCATCGTGCTCTATGCTTTGGATGACACTGTTGGCTGCTGAAAGCAACCTGCTCCACATGATTTTCCTAGTATGGCAAGGCTGCAGAAATATGTACAGCCATAGTGCTCCTTCTTCCCCCACCATCATCACTGACAGAGCCAGTAACTCCTGTGAAAACAAAGGGGCTCCCAGCCTTTGTTTCTTCTTTGGTGCAACAGCCACAGATCACACAGTGGTTAAGGCATGTTTCCTTCTCCACTGACAATGTTCAATTCCCACTTTGTGTTTTGGCAATGCTCTAGTCAACCCTTCCAACTAAGGAACTGTTCACCAGTGACTGATTTCTCTTTGCATAGCATTATTTCTTCTCTCATTAGCAATGTTGCTGCAAACCTCCAGCTTCCTGGCTTTTGCACTTTCAGGCCTCTACATCCACCTTATTTGGGCCTGTGGGATGGTGGTCATTTCTCTATCTGACCTTTTCTTGCCCAGATCTTGCAGTCTGCTTCAACAGCAGTTTCCCCAGCACTACTGGAGGAGGTTGCTCTCCTCAACCTCACCAGCAAAAAACAACGGAGGGGCTCAGTAATCCAGCCCAGGATCCAGCCAGAAGCGTGACCTCCTTGTGGTGACCATGTGGGCCTGGCCCTCATGGCTGCAGGTCAAGGAAGGTCTCAGCTCCACCAGCACTGTGTCCCATCATTCCTGCCTCTCAGGTAGTGTTCCAGCTGTTAGCCATGTAACCCTGCAGTCCCCTTGTTGTCTCCTTATTCATTCACAAATGCTGCAGCTGAAGGATAACAGACCCTCTCTCAGCCCAAATGCCTCCTGCTCTCTTATTAGGTTGCAAAAAGAGGACAGAGATACTCCCTCTTATTAAACTGATGCAGCTGGGGAAGCAGCAGCAGGTGGCTCTGGCTGGAGGGATTATGTGGCTGTGCTGAGATTCCCTATAAATTCTCAGTCAGACCAGTTTTTCTCATGATCTGGACATGCTAAATGGTAGTCTTAAAGCAGGTGAGGAAAAAGAGCATCAGAGCCATAATGAACCCACCTCATCTGTTTCTGAATGAGGGTATTGCTTCTGGCTGCCAGTTCAGCTTGTCTTACAACAACAGAAATTGCTCTGGCTGCACCACTCTAGAGATCAGCTCTTTTCACTACAAGGTTGCCTGGTCAGAATGAGAGCTAAGATTCACTGAGGTGAGCTGGTCTCACCTTTAAGTAGCCACCTGCATATGTGTAAAAGAAGCCCAACATTTGAAAGACTTGTTTTTAATTCAATGTGCACACCATCAGGTTTGTTAGTTGTTAGTATGTATGTTAGGCATTAAAACCCCTAATATTTGAAAGCAGTCAGGTAAAAGCTTTCATGTGTGTTATTTTAGCTATTTTCCAATATCTCTGAAAACATAACGAGGTTAGTTCTTTCTGTGTTGAATGCTATGAAAGAGATGGTAACTATGTCTCCTCATTTCT
>WEIV01028237.1:128183-148381 GCA_013390005.1 Calyptomena viridis | reverse complement strand
GTGTCCAGCGCTGTTTACATACCCACTTCATAATAATCAAAAGTTATGGAGTTTTATTTATTCCGTATCATTTCACTAGGAAGGTTCCCATCTTCCCTGGAAGGTATTGTTCTAACCTAGAACAGGAAGTAACAAGGATTTCAGAAGAATCTGCTGCAGGAAAATGATAAGTATACTCACCTATAATCGGACAAAAATATTTCTATTATTTTCATACTGGACTTGGTGTTATACAGTGGTATTTGACTGAATTTATGACACTGGGCTAGATTGTCTCTCTCCTTAGAAACCAGATTTGAGAGCAATGTTTTCAGTAAGCTGTTGGTAAAATTTTCCCAAATGTAATCCACAGAAATATGATGACAGCCTGTTAGGGCCTGGGCTGTATTTCTGTGTCCACATGGAGAGGTTCCTGGAATTATGAATACAAAGACCTGGCTCTTTCAATCTCTTGCAAGCTTGCCTCCTGAAAGATCCTAGTTCTCTTTTCTTACAACTATTCATAGCAGGGAAGAAATTTCCCCCCATCCCAGCCATTTTTCTCTCTATGCCTGCCATACTCTGTTTTCTATTATCCACCTCAAACACAAGACAAGAAAGCATAAAGAAAGGAGGTGTTGGCCAACACGTGGCCAGCAGCATCTGTGTGAGCACATGGGTTTTATGGATAGAGGTTATAGCCTATTATTTCTCCCTTGACCCAGAACCTGCTGTAACATAGACTGTTATTTGCATTCACTGAGATTATTCTAGTGCATGAATTTATTGCTATGAACTTTGATTGTCATGAAAGTATGAATGTGTTGCAGAACAAAAGAAGTCATATTAGTATAACAATGGTACAAAACAAGATGAGCTTAGAGTTCTACTTCTAAAAGGGACTAAAGCACACTTTGGTTTTCTTTTCTTTTTTTTTTTTTTTTGTTTGTTTTGTGGTTTTTTTCCACCTCCACAATCTGGTTTCAATATCCTTTATCACTTTGTGTAGAGCCCTTTAAAGATTTCAGAGCCTGAAAATACACTGTGTCAGTTATGATTACTCTTTTGAAAATAGAGTTCTGAAGGATTTTTTTCTAAGTATCTCAGTTTCATGAGAAAACTTGAATTTGGTAATTATAAATGCTTTTACAGAGAGGTGTTTCAGTTTTGGTCTATAGAAGGGCATTAGAAAGAAATCATACCTGGAGCTTACCTCTGCCAGAAATGTTCACTGACAGAGCATGGTCTTATAAGTCTATATCCACAGGACAGAATCACATCAAGACTAATAAAATAAGATTTTGAAGTTTTAGAAGGCGAACATCTTTAAACGTCTTTAAAGAGAGAAGAGTAGCAATTTGAAATAGATGGAGCCTGCTTAGTACCCATTCAAACAAAGAAACACTGCACAGCTTTTAAATCACATCTTAGTTGCTTATGCAGACTTTCCTCATGTTATTTGCAGCACTGAAACGATGCAGAACAAATAAAACTCCATAACTTTTGATTATTATGAAGTGGGTATGTAAACAGCGCTGGACACTNGTTTAATTCATGGGGCCAACTTAAGCAACCCCCCCCCCCTCTGTTTCAGCACTAAGGGAAAAAATATACATATGAGAATAGTTAACAATATTAACATGTCTATTAGCAATGTCCATGAGCAAATAGTTATTCCTTAGAATTTGTTTGTTGGTACCTACATAATATATTTTTTATTTTTAATTTACAGATTTTTGCCAGTTTTATAAGGTATCCGCTCACCACTATTTCTCAGGTAGATACATAAAATTGTGTAATGATACCTCCAGTTCTTGACTGGATGAGTGCAACTATTGAGCTGATAAAATACCAATTCCTTTAATTGGAGGAAACTGATATATTATGTTAAAGACTGAAAAAAAAAAAAGTCTCTTTCCCATTGTGTTCATTGCTTGAGGCAAGATTCCTTGAAAAATTAGACTATTGTAAAATTTATTGACTGTGCTATGCTAGAATTTTAAATTAATTTTGTCTCATCACATTCTTATAAATTAATTCTTATAAAGTAATTCTTCATGTTTGGTCTTAACTGCAACAATGAAGCTAGATGCTTGTGTGACTTATCTGGTTGTCTAAACTAGAACAGAGAACAAGTGCTTTGAAGCCCTTGTGGCCCACATGTTTTATGTTGTTTCAGTATACATGAGTGTAAAATAAAATATCACTTGCACATGAAATTTTAAAATTTACCCTCTGTGATCATATCTTTGTTCAGAATTTATTGGGAAACATATATAAATTTGGAGCAAATATACCTAAAAGACATGAATCATTTTTGTGAATTCTCTCAGACCAGTTTTTGTGTTAGGAGTCGACACTAATTTATTCTTTCAAAAATATCCCTTCTGACCTGTCAGACCTCAGTACTCTGCTTTCAAAATTCCCTCAGGATCTATCCTACACACTTGACCCAGCTTATTTGGGAAGCCATACTCTTTTATGCTCAACTACTAGAGCTCTTTAAGTCAGAAGGGACCTGTCTGGCTGTTTCATCTGTCTGCCCACATAATATAAGCACAGAAGCCTCCACCCATAATTTCTGCCCTAAGCCCATCACTTTCATCTAAATGGTAGCTTCTCTTTCATAGAAGGCACATAATCCTAAAAGCCAAACTAGACTCTAAAATTGGGCATTGTCAATGATCATTATAGTTCCCAGCTCCCTTAAGCCTCAAGCAAACTATTTAATCAAAGGATACCAGCACTGCAGCTGTTCTGTAGGAACAACTTTATTTTCTGCCACATACTACATAATCCAGAATTTGCTGTTCCTTCTCCTGCACTGCTTGAATACTTTCCACTGGACACATTTTAATTCTTCTCATAGCAAGCAATAAATGCCTTTGTACCACCTCTCATGGTGGGTTCTGCATATCATAGCAGGAAGTAACATATAGGCACCTTCTTTGGACAACACCCAGCACTTTCTCACGGGACAGAAAGCGTCTCCTGATTTTCACTCTCTTCAGGGTCAGAGTGGGAAGGGTTGGATAACTAGCAGGGGTGCCCAGTGTATTTATGCAGTGTATTTCCACACAGTATGATTATGGGGCTACTTTTTGTTTTGCTGGCTTGCAGGCTTTGTTTGGCCTTATGAAGCATCTCAGAATGACTGGAAAGAGCAATGCCACCAAGGAAAGGGGCTGGAATTGCAGTAAGACAAGTATAGCTGGTTCATCTATACTGTTAAGTAGCTGCTGCAAGAGAAAGAAGAGAGGTTTTACTCTCCCACTTACTGAATGCCCCAGCTAATATCCCAGATTACTCTTAGACATTAAGTAAGCATCATCACAGCCTTCAAAAGGATGATGACTGTCCTGAAACTTCACTTTCCTCTTTTTTCCACTCAAGAGGTTATTTACATGATTATGGCATTTAGCATTTGACCAGTTATAAACTAAGGGTACATGCCTTTGCTATGTAATAGGAACAGAGAGAAAACAGAGCAGTCTAGAGAAGATTTTACCATTGGAAGAATGAGAGCACATGCAAGCCTGATAATGTGAATCTTACCCCACAGGTTGGGTTTGTCTCACAGCTTTTCTAAAATATACTTCAGCCACACCTGTGACTCCGCACACCATCCCTACAGATTTGAAAGGTATCAAAGACAATATTGTATAAGACTTTTCAGTTTGCATTTCTCATCCATGTAATGCACAAATTTTCCTTCTAGAAAGGATAGTTGTTGTCTATAAGGATAATTGTATTATCGATTTCACCTATCGAGTCATGAACTGAGGCCATCTATAATTCACAAAACTGTACAAGATGCATGACCCGAAAGCAAGATCAACCTGTACCATGTTCCATGAACATAACAAGCCTCTGTCTACAAAGAGCTCATAGATAGAAAGGGTTATAAATCTAAAGACAGGATAAATAAGAACAGCTATAAAATAGAAGACCATCAGACAAAATAATGAAGTGTACTTGTAATATGTTCACCTGTAATATGGAACATTAGGCATCTTTAATTAGTGGCTTCATTTTAAAATACTTCTAGGTTTTTGGATGAAATAGGCTACATCTTTAAGAGTGTTTGTTGTTGAGGGTAGAAAATTTGTAAGCAACAAAAAATATTGCCATCTACAAGATAAGTAAATTTATCACTCATTAAATGAAAAGTAGATGAACCTATAAGCATAGAACAGATGCCTATTGTATTCTATGCCTTAGAAAGATTATATGACAAAGTATGCAACTGGGAAAACCATATCTTAGTGTACACTACATGTACTTTATTGATATTATCATTCCTTGCTTACAGTTGTTGACATGTTTACACAGTTCATTGTGATGTTCTGGACAATCTTTCAAAAAGCAAACTGAAGAGCTTAAACAAACACACATCAGAGTCCAGGAAATTGCAAGAAGATTTCGTGGGGTTTTTTTATGTGCTTGGGGATTACTGTTCTGCAGGAGAAATCATCTGCTTATTGTCAGATATTTAATGAATAGATTCATAGTAAGAATAAGATAAAAATCTTTCTAATCTAACAACTAAAGAATACCCTTGATAATAACTGAACAACTGTTAATTAATTAATTAGCATAGAACAAAAGAAAATAATAGCCTCATTTAGCAATTTCACACATTATTTCTGTGCAGTTTCAGCAACGTTTTAAAACGTGTGAAAATGAAAAGCAGCAAATATTGGATTTTAAGTAATAAATTAATTATGCACATTACATTATAAAGTATTAAAAAGTATTAAAATACAACATTTTTTCGAAGACGCATCCAGTTATTCTCTTGGTGTGTTACTAAATAAATCAATAATGATGGAAGGAGAGTCCCAAAGAGCCCACACTTGGCATCTGGTATGCATTTTTTAAAATTCAATTTTGTATTTGCAATGTTTTGTTTAGGTCATGGTATGGATAGTCACTGATAGTTTTTTAAGATGCAAGACCGAGACCCACTTGCAACTGGAATAGAGAATATGATGATGCTGTCATGATATTTCTCTGAAGGGAATCAGGCAGTTTACGCCAGATAATGCTGTATCATGTGGAAACCACTCACTCATGCGTGTTTGTTTGAGTGGAGAACTACAGAATCCCATGTCAGTTATTTCACATAGCAATGAGGTGTGAGTGGGCAGTTCTGTTCTCGGTATTACACAGTGAACTGTATTTCACATCCACTTCCTTTGTTTATCTTTCTCAAATTCCGACACATTTCCTTTATTATTGTTGTTTACAATGTAGTACTTAAGATAGGTAGGGCCCCAGTTATCTTGAGCGGCACATGAAAGCGCTTTTGATTTTAAGTGTCTTGAGAAATGCTATTTTGTTGATGTTATTCAGAAAGTTCCGGTTTTCTCCTGATGATCTTATTAGCAGCATCCCATCATTGTAGACACAAATATTTGGGATCTTTTCCCAGCCCTCAATGAAGCATCAATGTCAGGACTTTCCTAAATGCAGCAGCCAGCCTGCTGATCAATAAGGAAGGAAGAAAAATTGACCACTTGTAAATGGCACATCTGAGCAATCTACACCAAGGTTTGGAAGGTAAATAAAAGATAAAGTAGCATAATTCTGACAAAGACCATAATATGTTTACACTTCACCTTTTACTCTACTTCATGAGCTTTAAAAGGTCAGCAAACTGTTTATACAAGGGAAGCACTTCTGGTTTGTGGGTATCTGTGAAATGTTGCAGATACTTAAAGCTGCTTTTTCCTATCTGCTATTTTCCTTCTCCAATAAAGGACAAAATATCTGAAATTTTAGATTTAATTATAATTTAAACTCTAGGGGAAAACATGGTTTTCCTTTTAAATATGTGCTAATTAGGGATGACATTTTAGTAGAATTTACAAATGTATTTGTATATGCACACATTTAAACATATATATACATGCACTCCAGACACAGGTGCTGTGTAAATCAAATGGTGTTGTCATAACTATACACAGATGTGCATGACTTTGCTTTGCCCAATGAAGAGTATTACAGAGACAAAGGTGTAAGAGTGAGACTGTACCTAGTCATTTAACAGCCAACACATCTCCATTGTTCCAGTAATTCAAAGAGAAAAAAACATCAAAAGTTTCTCCCTTCCTCTAGAAGTAGTAGTATAATTGGCCTACCTTGAATGCAGAAACTTTGCAACACAAGGAAGCTGTGGAGGATGTGTTCACTCTCCCAGAGGGCTACAAGGCTCAGAGAGATAGTAGCTTCATCTGAATAAGCCAGTAGCTAGGAAATGTGATCTCAGCATTGTCTTAAGTGAAGGAAACTGCAATTTATAAAATCCCTTCTCCTTCAAAGGGAGCCTCTTTGCACATAACAAGCAAGGTATAGAGTGAAGTGATAAACATTTTTTTCCTAATAATGTAACTATTGTCTTCTTTACTCTCTGGTGACCAGTGACAAGACTTGAGGAAATGGCACGAAGCTGTGTCAGAAGAGGTTGTGTGGATATTAGGAAAAGGTTTTTTACCTAGATGCTCACTGGGTGCTGCAACAGGCTCTTGAGGGAAGTGGTCACAGCACCAAGACTGATAGAGTTCAAGAAGTATTTGGACAACACTCTCAGGCACATGGTGTGACTCTTGCGGTGTCCTGAATGGAGCCAGGAATTGGACTTCTATGATCCTGTGCTGGACTGACTCTGTCATGATGAAAGTTTAACATGGAAAAATATTAGTCTTTGTAATCTTTGATAATCTTAAATTGTGTTTTGAAAGTGATTATTCTGAAAGGCAAATTTCTTTGAGAAAACCAAACTTTTACCACATGTGACTTCAAGATAAGGAATGGGAAAAGTGAGAGAAAAAAAAATTACTGCGAAATAGAGTGCCCACTGAAATGCTCAGTGATTTTACCTCTGAGAGCACATTTGGAAAGCTTGACTACTTCTGGTGGCTTTGGAAAACCTCACCCAAAATGCAGATTCAAATAAGTGAGAAGGTACTGATTCCCATTAAATGACTTCAAAACAATTTTGTAGCAAAGTGTTACTGGTGAATCAGGCAGAATAGTTGTATGTGTATGTACACACTGAGTTTATTGCCTGGAGAAAAAGAATGAACAAATGACTTGAAACACATGCTTTTGTTTCGTGTCTGTGTGAAATACCAGTCTTCATGGAACTAAAATTTTGGATGTAAACTGCCAGAATTCTTCACATAAATTATTCACAGTTGATAATTTCACTGGCTCTGATACCAAGAACAAACGACACATTTTAAATACCCTGCAACATTATATGAGCCAAAAGAGTGATGCTTCCAGGAACAAAATCACTGACAGTCTTCTAAAGACTATTTGGCTAGCCTCTTAATGCTATTCCCACCAGTACAGAGGAGATTATGCTGGTCCTGACTGGACAGGTCACCTGGTTGGCGGCAAATTGTGGCACTTCAAACCCAATTTGCAGATTTTTTTATTCAACTCTGTTTTAAGCAGCTTGTCCAGAAGGCCAGCGCTGCAATCCAATATGTGCAATGAAGCACAAGACAAAAGGATGATATGGCTGGACTGAGTGTGGACCAGTTTGTATTGGTGGACAGTATTTGTGCAGACATTGGAGGCTTGTCTGTATTATTCAGGAAATTGTAAGAGATGACTGGAGGAACAAAATCCAGTTCTCAACACAAAATTCCTAGAAACAGTGAAAAGGTCAGTCTTTTCCTCCACTTTTTCTATATTTACTAGAGTCCTTAAGATTTTAGTTCAGAAGTATCATTTTCCTTGTAATTTTGTACTTCTAAAAGTTCAAATTGTTACATTTTCATAAGCAATGCTTCTGATTTTATCTCATCTCTTGCTATCATTTGAAAGGACTGCCAATTTGCAACCACATTTTAACAGAGCCCAAAACTGGGGAGTTGGCCAGTAAAAGACTTATTTATTACTGAAGGTGTACTTCAGGTCCGGAGCAGAAACCTGTCTTAGCTTGCCATCTCTTCAAGATGTCTTCTGGTGAAATAAAATCTTGAACTCAGTAATAAAACTCACACTTATTCTAATGGGACTATGATTTCACTGGTAATGAGTGCTAAAAGTGTCAGAAGTAAATACACTCTTCAAAGGTTTCACATCAACTCATCAGCACAGCAGGGTTAATCAGCTCAGATAAGTATTCAAACCCAACTGGCTGCCTAGCTGGATGAAATCTAAATGTTTATTCTTTGCAGGGAAAAAAATATAATAGGTTAAGATCATACCTAATTCTTTCTAGATTGAATTAGGTAAAATATTATGATGAGGTGATTTATAGCAGTTGAAACTCCATTCCTATGGGGTGCAAGGATAACAAAGATTGGTGGAGTAGCATGTCATTAAGTATTAATCAAGGGTAATAAAACTGATTACACTGTGCAGATATAAATGATATAGAAATTTAGGTGGAACTTTTTTTTCCTTATTAGAGCACACATTAATCTCTACATTTTTTGGGGGGAAAAATACTAAGATTTGGATGTTGAAAAACTAACTAAATAAAAATGAACCAGAAGCAACTGCTCAGTGAATTTTCAAAGGCTGCTTTGCACAGTATTTATGTTTGGCAGATCACCAAACAGGTACACCATCAACAAGCACTGAGAAACTGCCAACACCAAGCTTAAAGAATTAAACAGCTCAAATGCACCACACTCTGTACATTGAAGGTTTATTAAATTTTTAATAAGTTCACTGGAAATTAGAAATCCCATTTGTTCTGAGCCTTTCTGTGTCATGCTCCCGGACAAATGCAACACTCCATCTTTTAAAGGCAGGTTTACTAAGCAGCCCTGCTCCACAAAGTTAATTGCACAAATTTCACTCTGCCATGTGTCCTTGCAGCAATTGTGACTGCATTTGGTCCCAGAGAGCCCACGTACTCTTAACTGCAGCTGCATGTCAGGGAGGTAGAACATACTCTGTATCTCAAACCATCAGTCCTTCTCTCTCTCTCTCTCCCTATCTCAATAACTTGACCTTCTCTAGAGCTATGTAAGCTCCCTCAGTGAAGTGGATAATCTCAAACAAGAGTTAATATCCCCTGTTGCATCTGTGTGTGTACATTTATGTTGTGTTGTCCCATGCTCTTCCTCAAGAGAAAAAAAAACAACTCTGAAAACATAACTGGTGCATGAACCTAATATGCTGAAATGAAAACCTAGCATGATAGGACTCATCAAGAAATGCTGATCTCACTGAAGTCAGTAGGATGTGCCCTGCACTGCAACAAGAAAATCATAAGGGGTTTTTTGTGCAGAAAACAACACTTTCTGCTGAGGTAAGACTGGGTTTACCTTAAGGCAGGGCTATCTGTAGGTAAACCGTACTCAGCCTGATAAGGCATCAGTACTAAAGGATCTTGCATTGCTAAAGAACATCCCATGCTTCTGTTTTTTTCCTGTGAACTGTCAGACTGCAGTTGCAGGGCAATTGTACTGCATTTCATGGATGAAAAGAGAGCATGCAGAACTAAATCTGGCAACGCTAGGGGTGATATCTTGCTTCCTACTGGTCAGACTTCAGTAAAATTACCAGATCTCCATCAAATCACTGTGTGCCCTCAGTTAAAGTTAATTGCAAACCCTTGTCAAAGAATGCAGATTATAACCGAATGCTATCATAATGGACTTGTGCTGGCATCTAAAATTAATGATAATATATTATGCTCAGTGCCAGAAAAATTTAATATTACTGCAGAAACAGTTAAAGGCCTCCTCAAAACCACTAATTGCTACATCTACATGGTTTATAATTTATTCACTTCATTTTTTTTTTCAGCATCTTGTAAACAGTTCCTGAGATCTGATTGAAGTGCAAAATATTCTTTTCTGCATGTTCAGTCATTGAGAAGTCCCTCCTTTTACACTAGATTAAATCCTGTCTCAATATAAGTCAGTGTCAAAATTAATGTTGAGCTCATTGTGACTTTGAATTTCAGTGCTGTTCTAATTATGCACTCAATTCTGGCATTTATGAAATATGGTGTAAACTGCAGAGCTAAAAGTGACTGACAATACTTTGTATGGGGGAAAAACAAAATGTAAAATTTCAGGAAGTAAATACAGTGCTTTGGAAGTTTATTTGTTTGGTCATTATAATCCAGAATTTATTTAATCACTTGTACCTTTATATTTGTTGGTTATGCTAGAAAAATTAAAACTTTTGGCTGTTTCTCAAATGAAGGGATATTCCAACATTCATTTTCAGCCAATTTGGTCTGGGTCTCTTGTTGGTTACAGAGGTTATTCAGGACTGTAAAATCTGTTTGCACATGCATATTACTGAAGTAATATTCATGGTTATGAGAATCAGTCAAATCTGACTGGGAAAAATACTTTAAAAATGTGCATAGTTTGGTACTATGAATTTCAGTAATGGCAAAGTAATATTGAAATACTTTCCTTGAGAAAAAATTGGTTTAATCACATTAGTAAAGTTAAGACTCTATTAAGAAACATCTACACAAAGTAAGCACTATTTAGTCTGTACTACCAGATGCACAAACAACTTCACCTAAGAAAATTACCCTGTAAGATGCTGCTTCTCCAAGCAGTTCAGATGTATGAGTGTATTATAAATTTTAGGCTTGTTGGCTTCAAGCCATTGTTTTCAATAAATTGGATAGAAACAAAAGGCAGTTTCATCTTTCACTAACCTTCTATAGTGTTTCTTGCCCTCTCTTGCAACTTCAGACAGGGAGCCTTCAACTGGCTACTGTAATTCATGCAACTTTCTGTGTTCATTTTCAGATGAAACTCTTCAGATGAACTCTTAAAGATCATACTTTTCATCACCTACTGAATCAACACACATGTACTTTCAGTGATTATGTTCAGTTATGAACCAAGACATGATATTAAAGGTCACCAAAGAATTTAAAAAATTATTAATTTGAAGGAAGTCTATAATGAGATCGTCACTTAATAAAGGCTTTTACCCATTTAATCATGAAATTCCCTTATTTTGCATGTTATTGGGGTACACAAACCAGATTCAGTTTGAAAACAAGTCATAATGTAGGTAAAGTAATAAATTAATAACAAAAACAGAGCATTTCAAGTCACAATACGTAACAGCACTTTATCAGGTTGTTAGACAGACTTTTGGATTTTATTACAAGTTATATCCCTAACTACCACTTATTTTTAGAAGTGAGATGGGCTTGTTTCATTATTCTATACTCTGGCTATAATGGTGCACTCTTTTCATTTTTTAATGCATTCTCAGATTTTATCAACATATACAAGGAATACAGTGACTCCCCTGAGTTCATATCTAATTTTTTTTTCTAAGGACTTTCAGGACAGTCATATATTGTTGATGCTTGGGTTGTTCGTGAGGCATAATGACAAGAAGGCTGACTCCATGAAGTGTTCAGAGGCTTTATTCATCTATTAGAGTGCTAATTTCTATGCAGAGAAAGCTTAAGCATCTAAGCATTAGCAAAGGCTATAATACCTACCAAGCAGACTTGCTGTCTCTCTACCTGGCTAGATGTTCCACCAGACAGAGGGTCTGCTTTCTTAGAAGTCGGAACATGTCTGCTCTCTAAGAAGTCTGCAACATGTCTGCTGCTTCTTCTTGTGCAGTTTCAAAATATATATCAGACTATATTGTTTACATTAGCTGTCCAATGACCTGGGGATCAAGTTCTCCTTGTCCAACCAAGGGGGACAAGGTCATAGCCAGTCAGAGCATGACTTTTGCTCATGCTCAGGAGAAATGTGGCCTGTAGGACAGGGCTACAATATATTGCTTTCTATGAACCTCAAACTTCTTAGTTAAACTCACACTTAGAAAAACGTTTTTTCTTTTTCACCCTTACAATAGTGTTGTGATTTGATAAGATAGAATATGTTGATACAGAAAAGAAATACTCCTTTAGAGTACACATGGAATCAAAGAGCATGATAAATAAAGCTGTGTGAGAAAACTAAAAAAATTCAAGGTAGTCACCCAAAGCTAAGAACAAACACTGTGTTAAACATATGAAAACAAGAAGGATAGTAAGTAGAATTAGAGAAAGAGAAACATTTTCTGAAGGACCTCTTTTTGAAGTCTAGAAGGTATTGCTGAAGGACTAGTACTTTTCTGTGACTGAAAATAAGTTTGAGAAATTATAATTTGACATTTCCCTCCCCAGTCTGTCTCATATATTTCTGTTTGTTGGTTCATATACCTGTGGCAGATTTTCTTTTTTAAGCACCAGCATAACCAGTGAGTTCTGCCTGTCTTCTATTCAGTGGAAGAGCAGGTCTCTTCTGTCTGATTCACAAATTTACAGAGAGTTGTAACACACCTACCTTTTCTTCAAATTTGGTAAAAATTAGTAAATCGATCCCAAAGATTTTGGAAAGAGAGAGAAAGTTCATGAAATAGGTTAATGGATATCCTGCCAGCACTACCACAATACATATTACTCTTTTAGGAAATACAAAAAGACACAAAATTTTAGAGAGAGAAATTCTCCCAGTTTTTTCCCGCACTAAGTTTAAGATTGTATTGCTTATTTTGTTTAATGGGTGAGGAATGTGGAGCTTACGAGAAACACTCCTCACACACACAGCTATCAGTCAGAATAACCTTAATGCTGAGTATGGCATTTTTTTTCTTTACAGCTGCAATTTCTATTCCTGCTGGATTAATTTGTTGTTTGGAAATGTCCTTTGCATGAACGAGCATTTTGCTAGTAGAGAATGATTGTGCCCTAGAGCTCTGCCTCTCTGCATTTCATCATGTTATGTAACTACTTCATGTCTATAAGAACTATCTTCCCATGCAGTGTGTACATACTTCTTCCCCCCTGAGGACACAACTCTGTCCTTTGCTGACAACTTTTTACCATTTGCACCATTCTGCCTTCCCTCTTTTCCATTTAAGCTGGACCTACCTTATCCTCCTAGTCTTGTCATCCCTTCAGAATGTGAGCAGACTAGAAAACTCCCTTGAATTCATTTAGTAGTTCTGTTGCTTCTGCTGTCTTATTAAGAGAAAAAGATTTTCTTGGCAGGACAAGTATTTTGAGGACTAGAGATGAGTCACGAAGTTTATGAGCAAAGACAGCATTAAGCCCAGTACTTATTATAAAGCATTATGAATAAAACAATGGTCATCCTTCAAAAATTCTACAAAATACGGAAGAATGTTATCTTTCCTTCTCTCCAATTTAGAAGTCATGAAGAGGGAAAAGTGAAAGTAAGAAGTTGATAAAATCTACCATTCAAAAGCAAGTAGGGATGCATATTCATTAAGAAAACTGCATTGCCTGAGACATTCTAGAATTCACTTGATATTGCTGTCTCACAAATACATAAAGACAGTTAATGAATGGATTTAGGTGTCTGGTTTCAGGACATTTTTAACCATTAATTATTTCCTAATAACTCAGTGCTGGAAGAGATAACATTGCCAATGGCATAAATCAAATCTAGTTATGAAGAATATTTCCAATATGCTTAACCTTTTTGTGAAATCAAAATTATTACTCTGCTTTCCTTATACTAAACCTTGATATTTAGCCACCAAATAGAAACACAACCCAAAAGTAAATATTAAATATATTGGATGCCAGCTCTTCCTATTTGTGAGGACAACTTTGACCAAGAATGAGAAGGAACAGCACCTGGGGCTTTTGTCATAGTTAGATTTCTTTTCAGCCAAGCAGAAAGAACAGGAAGAGAAAACAATATTCTTCTGTGAGTTTCATTCCTATGAGCTGGGGTTTTTCCTCACAAACAGGCGTGGTGTTTGGATGAGAAAGGTAGTTTGCAGTAGCAGACCAGTAATACATGGCAATACGATATCTCCTTTGGGATGCTGGAGGCAGAGGTGCAAATTTTAAGAGATTCTCACAGGTGGATTTAGGAAGAAAGCTGCTCTTAGCTCCTGGGATTTGGAAGTTTTAGATACAAATCCAAGTCTTCCATTTGAGCTCTTTTCAGAGGACAGAGCAGAGGTACAGACTGACTTTTTTTCCATGCCTCTTATAATTGATCATTAAAGCAGCAAATTTACTTATTTCACTCCTTCCCCTCCACAGCCATAGATCGATCACAGTCTGAGGAAAATGTTCCAGGCTGTGAAGAGAGCCACTTGTATGAGATTTTGTCCATGTAGGGCAAAAATCCGAGCTTTATGTAATTTATACAGGCAGTAAAAATATGTTGCTTTATGAATATTATTTGTAAAGAACTCCAAAATCTGCTGGATTAACTGGCAATCTTATAGCACTATGTCTCTGCAGAAAAGCTTAATCATTAAAATCCTGAAAGTTGAGAGGGAAGGGATTGATTGCAATGGAGATGGACACACCTCAGAAGTCAAACTAGATTAGGACTAGCTAGTCTAGTAACATGCCTGTGGGAGTAATCAACATCACTGGCCTCCCAAAACTCCCCCTACCACTATCCCTAGAAGATACCGCTTGGAAATGTGCAACAGTTCATGTTTGTCCTAGAATCCAACTGTCATTATTTTTGAAGATGCTCACTTGCAAAGAATCCCAATAGGCTCCTTGTGTCATGACAGGATTGCAATCCAAGTGGTGGCCTCCATCATCAAAGTGCCTCCTAGCTGTATCATTAAGAGCTCTTTTCAAGATCACACATGAAAAATTTTAAACATGACAAAACATGAAAAAATAGCAGTAAAATTTCTTTCCTGTTATCTGACACTTTGGTGCCTGCATCTTGACTCCTCTGTCCCCTCCCAGTCTCCCCAGTCCAGGAAGGACACTGATGGGTGGAGTGTGGGCCCAGCCCAGTGCCTTTGGGATGATGAGGGGTGGTGGCATACAATTACCACAGGGCAGGCTGAGGGAACTGCCTCTAGTCTTGAGGGGAATGAGAGAGTGGAACAGGTTGCCCAGAGAATATGTGGATGCCCCATCCCTGGAAGTTCAAGGCCAGGTTGGATGGGGCTCTGAGCAATCTGGTTGAGTGGAACGTGCCCCGACCTGTGGCAGGGGATTGGAACTAAATGACATTTAGGGTCCCTTCCAACCCTAACCATGCTATGATTCTATGATTTTTATGTCAGTTATTTTTTTCCAACCCAATTCATAATATCAGGAAGTGATTTCCAGTGGTAATAGTCACGTAATACTGATCTGTGCTTTGTGACAACATTTCTAGATGAAGTTAGAGAAGGTCATTAGTCCCTTTCCAGTGCTCGCCTGTGAAAATAAGGTTTTGAGGCAATAGATTTGTACTGATGCATAATCTAATGCGATTAATGTGCTGCACTGTGGATGCATTAGTGAACATGGCACAAAGGGAAATGTATGCTGAAATCTTACGAACTATCAGTCAGATTTGTTCAAGTTTCTCACTTCTGTTGCACTGCCTGAAATTGTCATGCTTCGCTCAGGCATGGTAAAGGCTAAGAGAGTCGTGCTGTAATGTTTTGAATAGCTGACATGAGTAATGGCCTTCAATACAATGGCATGAGGTAAAGCACTTGCAGTTCTCTGTGATATTATGGTATTGCTCTGCATCTCACTTATCTGCAGCAGGCCAGGCTGCTTACAGGGAGCATTGCACTGCTGGCTCTTGACAAGAGCCTCTCCTGAGAACCAATTTGCGTATCTATATGTTTTTGTCATACATTAGCACAGAATATGTAAAGCATTGTTCAGAGGTTTGCACACAAAGAGCCTTCGTATTGGAAATCCTGGGATTGCATTGCTATTTCTCCTTTTATTTTATTAAATGAAACAAATATTTTTCTCACCTTACAAGAAATAAAGAGTATTGTAATATAGATCCTTAAATCTTATCATCAAACAAGCAATGATTAACACATCTGACCATTTTATTTCACAAGGATAATTCAAAATACAAGAGTCTTAGTGGAAAACTTCCACTTTAGAAACTTCAGACTTTTAATTAACTTTCAGTGTAAATTTGATTCTCATGTAAAATCAACAAGTTTGAGAAAGATTTAACGGTGGAGTCAAGTTTGAGATCTGTGAAACTAAAATCCAGGTTTAACTCTAAAAGTTATAATGGAACTAGGATTTTGATATTAGAGTTAAAACTCATAGAGCTTTAGTTTTAACTGTTATGACTCATGTCTGAATTCTGTGTTACCAACCAGCTGCTCAGAATGAAAGCACTAAGAGCATGCTTCTGATGTAATTTTGTCTTTTTTTCCCTAATTTTGATCCCTATATTAAGTTTGATTCCTCTTCTTTTTAACCAACTCCCGTGCAGTCTGCAATCACAGATACAGTTTATACTTGTGTTTTGTTTGATTTCTTTGCCAATGGTCTTTATGCGTTTAGTTAAGTACAATAGAATAGAATAGAATAGAATAGAATAGAATAGAATAGAATAGAATAGAATAGAATAGAATAGAATAGGACAGGACAGAAGTAATCTTTTAATAATTGTTGTACTCACATCGTGTTGCTTTTATTTTTGCATTTTTAAAGAAGATATAATAGAATGAACAAATATCTTTTTTTCTTATTAATTTCTTACAACTTTAAATACTCATATTGTTTATAAGGCACATTATTTAATATAGTAATAACCTTTTTTATCTAAAAATATCACTGACCCATTGGTGCTATGCTTGAATTTTTGAGCTTTAAAGAATGCATAGCAAAATTAAATCAATAATCTAATCCAACAATGCTCATGAAATATTTAATATTTCAGAAAAGAGCTGATAAAATCTGAATATGCTAAGAATGTGATAAATGAACTTGAGAATATACCTCAAGATTTTTTGAGGGAGGGAAGTTGATTTTTTTGAAGCTTTATGGAATTTCTTCCTTCATTTCACACTATGATCAAACCAGCCCTTTAAGAAAAATATTTCTACTCTGTCACCACGTCACAACTTCCCTTTTCCAAAGATTAATATTTTTTCAATGATTAATGCTTAAATTCTTAAATGTCTAAGAAAAAGGGCAACAGTTGCAGCTATGATACTTACTTAAGATATAAGGGGCCCAGTATTAATTCCTAGAAACCTTTTCTGTCAAATAGCTATGTTTCTGCAGAATAAGTTTCTACTGCAATAATTCTCTATTCAATAGAAAAAATGGCTAAAATTTCCAAATAGAGGATTTTTAGTACTGTAAGCGGACGCAGTTTTTTGGGTTTGTTTTGCTGTTGGAGTTTTTTTAAATGTTCCTTAATCTAATTCTGTGGTCATATTCATAGTGTTCCACAATGATATGTTTGGTTTTGTCCCCAGTAATGATGAAAAAAATTTGTGTAATACATAGTTGCTCTGACTTTTTATCATACCCTGGATCTATTTTGGAAACCTTTCATTCCTGGGGTGAATGAGTTTTCATCAGGCATAGTTTTCAATTTCTGAAATGCATCTTAACCATACCTAGGGCAGTCACAGGAGTTTTAAAGCATTCTTTGAAGGTGAAAGGATTTTCCGGCTCAAGAATGGAGCAGATATTTTCTTAACACAATTGAAACTGAAGATCACATACCGTTGACTGGTTTGACTATTATTAAAATCCTACCTGTTGAATGCTAAAAGATGCCTCTTGACATTCCTGTCATTTGGGCCCAAGAAATTTAACTAAATGATTGAATTTACAAACACACATGCACATCTTTAAAAATATGAAGGCAAAAAATATTTTCTGAATCTTTATTCAGATTACAGCTAGTAGGACTGACCCAAAAGAAGATTTCTGAGGCATGTTTCCTCATTTTGGTTTAAGAAATTAGTCTCAGACAGATTTTTTTTACTGAACTTGCATCACATTTTTTCCTCAGTTGGAGAGTGAAATTTCTGGTCAAATGTCCAAGCACTCTGGACAGTGCTTATTGTATCAGTATCATACTAAAAAATCCACTCAGTTCCTGAAAATCTCAGGAAGGACATGTGGACAATGTGCTGTTGAATTGGCTCTGTACATTGTTCAGTTGGAATAGCTCCTCTTTATGCTAACAAGTAATTATGCATTTATAGGAGCATCAGTCTTAGAAGAAAAGCTTCACTTGATTTTCACACAACACACAAGGTATTCTGCAGTTTGGAAGAGACTCTGTCTGAGGTTTGGTAGGGGAGAAGAATTGGAAAAATCTTATTTACAGATTGATGTGGAATCAAAACTAACACATAAACACTAAGACCATTGGAAGTTGAATTCAGGAAACTATTTGGCTTTTTTTTGTTTTTTGTAGAGTAGAAAATAATAACAGAGAACAAAAAATCAAACAAAAATCCAACCCATCTTTTTGTCCTGCAAATTGAAAGAGAACCTCTAGTTTAAGTGTCCTTGCAAACTCCAGCCCTCCATTTTTCATGTTCTCATACAAAGGCTACTTCACACTTTAAAAAATGCTCCCCTAAAAAACTATTATGTCCTGTTGTTTTTTTTCTGTTGTTAACATTGTGAAAACAATGTAGACACAGATAATCTTCTTCCCTGAAACTTTTATTTCTACATGCATTTGTTGATGATTTAGTTTATTAAATCTTTCTCAGATGATATAAAAACATCCCAAGAACCATGTAGTGCTTCAACCTGTTTTTATACTTGTGATTTTCAAATGCCACAAAAATTCCCTTATAGTCAGTATTCAGCTATCTTTGCCTCTGTTAACATTCCTTGATCTGTTTTGGCATCCTGACCTTGCAGTGTTTTATCTGATAATTTTCAGTGTTTCTTCCTTTCAATCTTAATTGCCTCTGCTCTGGAAGTTTTCTTGCACACCACTTCTTATAGCACTCAAGGCAGAACTGGCAGAGATGTCACTGCTAGACAATAGGGGTTTCAGCTGCTTCTAATTTGGTCCCTCATATACAGAAGTGTTTTCCAGAGGCACTATTTCTCATGATTAGGTAAAAATATGACTTGTCTATGGAAGTAAGGTAATGACAGAGACTACTTCCAACACTAGAATAGGTAACTTTTAATAGTGAAGTAATTAATCCCTTCATATTATGTAACATTCCATTTCTATATTCCAATTATAATGTTAAAATCAACCAAGACTTGGTAGTTATTTCACATTTAAAACGGAAGAAATACTTGATGTTCTCTAGAGCCAAACTTTGGAATATGGGGACCCTGTTTGATGGATGTTTTATCTCCCAATAATTATACTAACAGATCCAAATGAAACAATTGGCCCATTGAACTAAAAAAATAGACAAAACATTTTCAGGAAATGCAGCACCTGCTGGGAAAAAGCAATTTGGAAAACTATTAAATTAGAGTCAGGTTCAATTCTTAGTTCCTCTAACTGTCTATGATATCACCACGTCTTTTAAGAGTAGAGGGTGTTGTTTTTTGGAATTTTTTAATTGCAGTTGCTTGAATTAAAGACAATGCTTTTTGTAGATATCTGCAACACTTTGAAAATCAGCAGAAATCATTGCTTTTTTCCTCTTGTTTGTATTTACATTACAGAAATGGGAGTTTTTTCCTACACACACAGCTATTAATTCTAAAAAAAAGGAAAAGTAGGTCCCTTGTTGCAAAGTCATGTGTCAAATATGTCCTTCCACTGTTATTATTTGCATGTTTAATTTTTACATTATAACAATCAAAACTTCTGTTGCCATCAATAATAACACTGTTATTTACAATATATTGGATCTAAGAACATTGCTGAAATCTCATAAATAAATCAAATTGTCAGGAAATCTCAAAAGAGAAAATTAGAACATACTGCATCGCATAAGAGTAGCTGCCACTTTAATGTTAAAATGTGGATGGGGTATGAAAACCTGTGGGCAGAGAGATCAGATAAGGACAGGCCAGAACATATAGTCAGAATGCTGAGTATTACAGCAAACAAGTGGTTTGTTAGGGATATAATCATATCTGAACTCTTGGAAAACTGAGAGAGTCTCCATGAACTACTGAAAGGATTAATTGAAGGCAAGTGTCATGTCAGGCTAAAGGTTGGAGAGCCAGAGAAACTAAGAACTAGAGCATATTTTCAGAGGAAAAATAAGGCCAAAGACAAGAACCAGTTCAGTGCCCTTGGACAGGTGCAAAGAATTGTAATAAGGTCGGAGCTGGAATCAAAGCTAAGACCAGAGCAAAGAAACCACAAGAAAGAGGAATCTGACAAAACTGCACCATTTGAACTACACCACAAAATTGATAGAATTCCTGAAGTTCAAGCTAAGAAATGAAGGGTGGAATTCCTTATTATTAAAGAACACTGTGGAAAGAGACTGAAAGATCATTGACAAGGTGGGTCTGACACAGGTTGACAATCCTG
>WEIV01028237.1:91113-114706 GCA_013390005.1 Calyptomena viridis | reverse complement strand
ATCCTTATATAACGTCATGTTTCTCAATACTTGCAAAACTGGAAGCTATCACTGACCAGCACAGATCCATACCATACGTGCCTTTCCTCTATGCTGTCTATTTGCAGATTGGCCGCACTGCCTGCCATGGTTTGTGGCCTAGCAGTGTTACTGCCTTCACTCCTTACATGAGTTCAGTAGTGCTCTCACTTCTGCTTTCTAGCTGTATATCCACATTTACTAAAATAAAAACATATTGATTCTAACATGGTTCAAGATATCTTTGAAGTTTACATTAACTTTGCTACCACTTGTGCATTGAAATCTCAAATTTGGAGAAGCAGAACAATCCATAGTTAATGGATAAAACAAAGTTCCTTACTAAATGCATAAAAGCATGCACTTAACTTAGAACAGAGAGCAGAAAATCTTCTGTTGCTGGCAGTTGAGAAAAGAGACTCATGTCACTACTGTAAATCACAATGATCACCCAAGCAACCTCTTTAACAATATCAGCTTCATATTTTTACTAAGGCATTTCGTAAGTACCCATGCTTAACTTGAAAAAAACACCCTTCCTCTAGCATTTAAAAAGCCCCAGTCATAGAATGTTTTGGGTTAGAAAGGACCTTAAAGGTCATCTAGCTCCAACTCCCCTGTCATGTGCAGGGACATCTTCCACTAGACCAAACTGCTCAATGTCCCATCCAGTCTGGCCTTGAACACTTCCGACAACACTATCAGGTGTGGGGCAAACGTTTTTGTGGCAGACTAAAAGTTCTTGTCATTAAATCAACTTCTGTTTTCACACGTTGCCTGATGAATTTTACTACTCATACCATTTGCTTTAAAGTATTCCATAAAATATTTAAAGATGACAGTTGTATAAGTTTTAACTAGATTATTTTTATCAGATGCCGTTAAGGGATTACATAAACAGGTCAGCCTGATTGAATTGTACATGAACATAACAAAGGAGAGAGGAAAAGAGCACATTGAATTGGAAATTCTTTCTCCCTTTGACTTCATTTACTGTCAATAAGCATCTATGGCTGGCCTTGGTCTTTACAAGGAAATATGTCCTGAACTGAATGGCAGTATAAAACAAAAGCATGTTAGGATCATTGTCACTGGGAGGTGTTTTAAGGTGAAAAAATTTAAGTTGGTAATGCTCACAGGTAACAGATTATTGCATGTATGTGGGTGAATACACATACATAGTGAAAGAAAAGTGGCATTATCCCAGTCTGCCAGTTGATAAGAGGCAAGAACCTCCAACCAGGAGACTGGTCACACATTGTGTTTCTTCACAAGGACTATTCAGACTGGGAATGCAGGGGCTTGAATTTTGGAAAGAAGAGCAGGTGTGAAGAAGGACTTGCAAAAAGAGAAAGCAGTCTTGGAAAGATGAAGATGCAGATCCGGGAAGATCTTGGAGATCAGATCATTGGGTAGCAATCAATGCTAATTGAGCACCCAGGGACCTTGCCCACTAACACCTGGAACTGGTGACTGAGCAGTGGAGAACATGAACTCACATGACTTTCTGACCATGCTTCCTGGACTGACCTCCCTGCATGGAAGGAAACTCAAGACCTGGAAATAAAGCCCAGGGTAAAGCAAGGGAATGAGTGTGTGGAATGAACAAGCAGGGTAAAAGATTTAGTCCTGATCGTTCCTAAGTAAATTCCAGCATCCAGGTCCACTACAAGTTGTAATTGACTTTGTTTCACCTGCAACAGAAGAAAAATAATGTCTATAATTTATTTCTGGAAATGGCTTTTTATTATCCCATAATGGCATCATCTTTTCTTTTTTTTTTTTTTTTTTTTTTTNTTTTTTTTTTTTTTTTGTTTAGGGTGGAAAAAAATCAATTGCAGACATAACTTGTTAGAAAATGTGATGCTTTGAGACTGACCCTCTCCTTCCTCACTCCTAAATGGCAAATTAGTTAAATTAACAGGAAAGACCTTGGAATAGAAGTGCAGAAGGTCTAAAAAACTTGCATCGAGCTACTCTTTTTTAATTATTGCTACATATCTTTTTATTGGAAATTGGTTTGGCTCGCTGTGCTTCAATTGTTTAGTGGAAAAAAATCAAGTACTGCACCACAATGTCACTTGGTAGCAACCAAAATTTGCATTGACTCTGGAGCAACCCCAGGAGTCCCCACGACCCAGAAGAGGTCTCTGAGCAGGGTATATAGTGCCTGCACATAGCCATCTAACTTAGGGGTCTGCGCCATCTCTGAGACACTTGTTCTCTCCATTTGCTGTATAGGTAGTTAATAACACCAGAGTAAATACCTAATAAGTA
This sequence comes from Calyptomena viridis, assembly GCA_013390005.1. Lineage (NCBI taxonomy): Eukaryota > Metazoa > Chordata > Aves > Passeriformes > Eurylaimidae > Calyptomena > Calyptomena viridis. Next base: position 112,411 of record WEIV01028237.1, on the reverse strand, counting down.
TGACATGGATAGCTTGGAAAACTCATTGCTTCCTTCCTGCCCCTTAGAAACAGTAAGACATGGTTTGTCTTTCCTCACAGACTTAATGCTGTACACAGTGACTGAAGTGCAAACCACAGGTACTCCAGCAGAACAAGGAAGGGAGCACCTCTTTTCCAGACTGACTCCCATGCACATATGCCAGTGCCTATAGCAGTACAAGAACTAACCCTATCCACAGAAAGAGTATGTTAAAGGATTTATTTAGCCATCTTGGCCCATCTGTGCTGATTTTTGAGTTTGCAACGTCAGCAGTATCACCCATATAAATATTTTGGCCATAGAAATATACCAAGTGGATACACTTTGTAACTTTCCATCTCCTAACACAGGGTATAAAATTAAGATTTGTAACTTTGACTGCTATATGCCCCAAACAAGCAAAATTAAATAAGGAAAGAAACCGTGTTTTTCCTCAGCATTTATCTCTTAAAAGAGGAGAAAATCTGGTCTGAATTACTTCATGAATTACTTCATGATTTTGACGGTCAAGTTTTATAAAGGACAATTTTTTTGCTGTTGAAATAAGGTGAATTCTTTCACAGATAAGTAGAAAAGCAATGGTTCCTTTGTTAAACTATTTTGATCAAGCTTTTTCTTCAATTAATTCCCCGTGTCTTGCAAACATGAGAAGGCAATTGTTTCACATGAGTCGTAACTTGAGAGGCAAACATTGCTATGTCCTTCTGCCAGCTATCTGAGTAGCTCAGGGCAGTCTTACACACACCAACAAATAGCTACAAATGTACTTGCCTGCTCACACTCTGTAAAACTAGGTCACAGACTTTTGGAGCCAAGAAAGATGGTTATGGCTTAGAAAAACTGCATTTAGTGTACAGAGAAGAGAGAAGGTTCAGTGCTTTGTGAAAATTTTACTAGGATAAGAGTCACATCAGGAAATCCTAGGTAATCTTTTGGAATTTGCTGAATCTCCTCTCAACACATTGTTGGGCACATGTGGACCTGGTTGTTTGCTGGGAACATTGCTGAAGCCCTTCCAGTGGGAGCAATATGGGCAAGAAAACCAGCCAATGCTCACATAGAGCCTGGCAATCCCTGACGTGACTACACAGGATAAGATAGGACTAGAATATTGTAAGTTTCCCAAAGTCCTGTTTAAACATCTTAGCAATAAAAAAAATTTAAAAGTGTGGGAGGGAGGAACATAAAAAAGTATTTCTATTTATTATGCAGGCATATCTGAGACTACTGCTTCCCTGCTGTGCTACTGTAATATTCCCACTCGGGCAGTGTGGTGTTTTTTGATTTAACACAGGCGAGTCCACTTGATCTTTTCTCCAAAGTAGCAAGGAAAAGATCATAGGACATAAACAGAAAATCAGTGTGTTCAGCCTTCAGTGTAAGACAGAAAATGTTTTTCACTGATGACAGAATTCCAGCTAAGCCCCCATGTTTTTCTTAGGTTTTCTTTAGAAGCAAAGGAGATTGTCAAAATATTTATTAAAAAACCCTCAACAAACCTACAACATTTTAGTGCTTTTAATAGCTATTCACTTGTTCCTAAAATAAAGTAGTAATCCCTGTCATCCTTTTATCTTAAGTTCTTTCAGCTCTCACTATGTAAAGTTAGTCATAGACTTGGAACACAAATTTCTGTGTGTATACAAGCTCTTTGTATAAAATACAGATAAGTATTGTTGCAGCTATATGCCTACACTTGTTTTAAAAAAATCTTCAAACTGTTTTAGCATTCCCTAGTCAGCTCATATACTAATGTAAGCATACATGAGATTTTGTGTATACTTTGAAAAAAGATTACTTATAATGTTGGTACTGAAATAGACATAGAAGAACTATATTAGACTGATGAGACAGTAAATTGAGAATCTTAAATGTGCTTTTTATTTAGCATTAGAGAAGGAAAAATTAATATTCTAAAAGTTACTACAGGCATGTTTTATAACAGATATGAATAAATTACCTCTTAGCATTGCCTACCAAGCATGAGTAGTCTTATACAAAATCTAAATCTAAACCAAAATCCTGCCCTCAGTTTTGATTTACCTAAGCAATAAAAAAAGTATTTGTGTAGCCGCACTGATCTTGAATAAAGCTTGCCCAAGCTGGGGCTTTAACAAATTTAAATTTCAAAACACAATGCTTAACTTTTAACAAATGCCTACCTCTGCTCTGGCATTTGAAGTAATGATCAGTCTTGGAAAAGAGCAGAGAGGAGAGGCAGGTCAACATTTTTTTGGCTTTCTGAAGAAATTAATGGAAGTTTCATATCACTGGACATTGTTGTTTCTTTAAGTTGTAAAACAGAAAGTAAATCAATGTGGTTGAAAATTCCCCTACAGGAAAAGGACAAAGAGGATGCCTACTAAGCAGAGTGCTTAGTAGTTTCAAAGAGATCATGAAGAACAGGCATCAGAGTGAAAGAACCTCAGGCCTTGCTCCTCTAGAACAACACTGCCCATGTTTCCTCATCGTGGTAGACTAGAAATGCATAATGCATGACTTTCCTACTCCTAACATTGGACTTACTATGCAGCCAGGCAGGCCTATAATTTTTTTTTAGAAATAAGTCACAATGAATGTATTCTTCTTTTTTATATACTCATCAAAGCAGAGGTTGCTAAACCTCTAAAAAACTCTCTTGCTAAACTTGCTAAAAAAACCCAAACCCCTTAAAAAACTTCAAAACAACCTAAAAAATCCACCCTGCTCCTTCACACTGGAATGCAGTAACTATAAGGAATGCAGCTTTGAACCAAATCAAGGCGCGGGTTAAGCAGTCAATTTTTCAGTAAAAATCCCTACCCACACCACTAAGGATTTTTATAGAAAAAAAAATCAATTCTTGATTATAGCCCCATATTCTACTGAGCAACATGTGCTGGGTACTGTATCATGAGGCACTATTATTAAGAAAATGTGGCTATGGCTTTCCCAGGTTGAAGATCCCGTGAGAGGAGAAGTTAGATAAAGGCCACAAAGGGTAGAGAGGTAAAAAAATGAAAAAAAAAAAAAGAAACATCATATTTTAGAATTTTACCACTGTGAATGGCAGTCATCTGACTGGTATAAATTTACAAAACTCCACTTGTGATGCTGAACCTGACATCAGCTGAGAGTTGAAGTTGTGAGAGACTTTTTCCCATATTATGGACTACTAAAATAGTATTTCTTCTGTGTCTATCTAGTTTTGTGCCACTAAAATGTCTATATCATGTCAATGCTGCATCATAAAAATGGAATGGCTTTTTAGCTACAAAATTAATTGGACTTTCATCTCACATAGTATATCCTCGTTAATATTAAATAGGTTAATTATGATAAAATATTACCATAAATAATATAGGGATTAATAATTTAACACCTATAAAAGTATTGCTATTTTTCATAAAATCTTATATATAAAGATTACTCAATCATCATTTGGGTTGCCCAGAAAATTCCGTGCATAGTAACACAGGGTTTGCACTGCTCTTGTTTTGCAAATTGAAAGCTTCTGTTGCCCTAATTTAGGTCCTAGGAATGTGACCAACTCTGCCTGACACAGCCCTGCACCTGAAGATTACACAAGCATTGAGGGGTTCCCACATTAGGAACTGACTCTGTAATAGATTCCTTATCTTTAAGTAAATGATACATCTCCAAGTCACAATACGGATTTCAATCCTGAATCTAGGCCAAGTCTAACTGTAAGAGTGACTCTATGCACAAGAAAAGACTTTTTACATGAATGTCAGATACTCTCTGACACTGATATCCTACTGCTTATTGGGAAAAACCTAAGAGAAATGATTTTAGTTATTGGTTTGGATGTCTGGGTGAAATTGTCCATCCATTTATTCCACATCTTGTCATTGCCTGTGAAAAACTAATGATGATTAATTTTTCTTCTGGTCATCATCTGTCTTCAGTGGTTAGAACATAAACTGAAATCTGAGAAGGTAATGAGGAGAGATCTAGGCATACCCTGTTGTCATTCTCTTCCCTAAGCATCCTTTTCTGTTTGCTATCATAGGGTGCAGGGTTCTATGTACCTTTGGTCTACCTAGTTTGGCTTTAAACTGAAAGAGGGTGGGTTTAGTTTAGATGTTAGAAAGAAGTTCTTTACTATGATGGTGGTGAGGCACCGATTGCCCAGAGAAGCTCTGAATGTTCCATCCCTGGAAATGTTCGAGGCCAGGCTGGACGGGGCTTTGAGTAACCTGGTCTAGTGGGAGTTGTCCCTGCCCAGGATTGTTGGAACTAGGTGATCTTTGAGATCACTTCCAACCCAAATAGTTCTATGGTTCTATGACTTTAGTACAAAGATGTATGGCTGAAAAACATAAAATAAATATTACCCTTACATGCAAAAAAAGAACTGAAGAAGAAAAAGGGATTTGGAAAATGAGGATCTGGGACCTTGTGCCACCTGGAATAAAAGCAAAACAAACCTGATGGAAATCAGAAATGAATTTTCCTCGCAATCGTACACATGACATAGAGCTATTAGTCATAACAACATAGTTTTCCAGAAGTACATTCACACAAAACCGACAGGACTGCAGCTCGAGATAACACATGCACAAAATCCATTATCAATTTGTAAGAGCTGAATCATGCTGACAGACTAATTCCCCTAAACAACAGTTCTGGGCTAAGCTGTACAGCATCCAGCACAGCATTTCATTGTGCAGCACTGGCAGGCTTTGCACCTACCTGTGACAAGCACCTCCAGAAATGTCAATAAATAACACCCTTTTTTCTACTGCTGACAGTGCCCAAAGACCTCGGATGAGAAAAGGTCTTATTACATAGTATACATAGGCATATGTCGATATATTACATAGGCATATGTTGACATTTAACATGCCAAAGGGCAAGGAGACAGTGACTAGTGTCTTTCTAGACATACTCAGTCACTACCTCTCTCTTTCCTTTTCTCTTGAAGGAATAATGCTATTCACCTGGTGGCTCTGTCCCCACTGCAGGGAAAAACTAACACTGGAGACAGGTGTCCCCCTCATCCTATAGCTGGGCCAGCAGTCCTGCCCTCCCTGCTCCACAGCATGGTAGAGCAGAGGACAACAGCAAGGCTGAAGGGCCAATGAGTCAAAAATAATTTTAATGCTTTTGACAGAAACTCAACATATTTTTACGACAAAAAATAACACGCACTCTAGCCAGTTGAAATATACTGGTAATATCTCTGTAGGTGTACATTGCAACAAATAGCATAAATTTCCTGTAGACATCTGATGAGCGATTTAGCTGAACTGTACTGGTTCCTGGTAATGAATCTGAATGAAGATCCCTGGATCACAAAAACAGTGGAAATGTACATTGTGGCCAACAGTTTCAAAATCAAGGCACACTTTTTGTGCCTTTCTATCAGGGCAGTCAAGCCGTGATAAGAGATTTTGATGTACCAGGCATGTCTGAAAATTAAGCTCCTTCATGGTACTTCAAGCTGGACAGTAAGAATCAGAGAGCCCTAAAGTCAATCTAACCACAATTCATGTCAAAATTTCACCTTTTTAATCTAGCTCCTACCTAATTCATACAACTACTACAAGTAGTACATGCACTGAGATACAAGAAAAAGGAATTTAAAATACAGCAGTATAGTCTTTCTGCTTTGTTTTATTAGTCTCATAAAGTAATACTAATTTTTTACTATTCTCATATAAAAATCCAGAGGCTTTCTGTTACAAAGACAACTGGCTTTTCAAATCACAGTTTATACTCCAATTAATATGAAATTACTATATCCTGATAAAATATGTGATGTGATGATATGTAGTAAAAGAGGATTATTTAAAGGATAATAGCAATAACCACACAATATATCACAGTACTTTTCATTATTCTAAAAGAGTTGTTGTAGCTATTTTTTCAATAGTTAAAGTAAATCTTCAGAGACATGCAACTAGAATGTGACTGCAGTTACATTGTTCTTGTTTGTGCAGGCACATTAATTCATTATTGCAGAGTCGTTGGTGACCAATGCGTTTTTCACAGTATCTACTTTCAATAATGGAGAGTTGGAACATTATGTTTAAGCACCCTATACACTCAAACAATTATTCAAATGTTTTGACAAGATATAGGGCCTGGATACAGAGTTTAAGTAAGAAACAATGTTTTAAAGGTGAAAAACTTACAAAATTTTCTCTAACATTTTCTCTAGCTACATCCTTGTAGCTAGATCTTCAATGCGTAATACAGCCATAGTATAAGACAAACAGTAAAATAAAGATCTCATCTTGGAGTGCAGAACAGAAAAATTTCTATCGAATCCTTGCGCTTTTTTTCAAAATCTAAAATGTAGCTACATTTGTGCAGCTGGGGTACAAAAAAGGAACTGAAGGTAGAGTTTGGGAGCAGATGCTTGAGATAGTCCTTCTACCATGCACCGTAGGATTTGGAAGCAAACGTTTCTAACAACACCAACAGAAAAAGGTCTGTATTAAAAGAAAAAGGCAGGTTAGATTACATTTCTCATTTTAATTTATTTTTTCAGAAAAATTTCCTGTGATTGTTGAGTTGCCTGTTTTGAGTATTAGTAACACTAACATAGAGGGTCAAAAAGATCTTTCATTCAAGGGGTTTTTTTGTTCTTTTACTTTGTTAGAAACCTCTAAGGAAATTAATTCTTCACAAAATGTCCTGACTAACTTTTCAAGTTAATGGTACATTCACGTCATTATTTATTTTTGTTTAAGATTTGAATTTAGTTCTCTTTTTGTAGCTTCTCTTGATTCTCTTTCCCTTTCTTCTGAGTAAGACTGTACTTCTATCTGTCAAACATTCATCCAGGTTAGAAAAACAGCTTCTCAAGTTTAATATTTGTTTCACTTTTTATTTCAGGGTGTACAGAGAAAGTGGGAAATAAACCTCTATAAAAGAGACATTTCTCTACATTTTCTTATTAAATCCTAAAACAATGTAGTGTGAGAAGAGTATCTGTGCTTAGATCAGAAATTTTTAGCCATTTTTTCACCATACCATAACTTAGAACTGAGGAAAATGCTATCGTGTACATGGCAGAGAAGATGAATTAGCAATTCAAAGATATCTATTTTGACTATAACAAATGCAGATAGCATTTTGAAACCCTCAGAATTCAGAGTATAACAATGGAACTGTGAGTAGCAAGAAAGTGTCCACAGGTTTTGGAGCACAAGGTCATGACCATAAACAGATATGATGTTTACTTGTGTACAGTTTCTGAAGCAGGTGTAGAAAGGGGGCTTTTTTGCAATGTATTGTATTGGGTCTGTGTGACAAGGTTTTGGTAAATTCCCCTACAGCCTGTGGTGCAGACCATGTTGAGGCAGGCTGTTCCCCTGCAGCTTATAAAGGTCCATGGTGGAGCAGAGATCTGTCTGCCACCCCTGGAGAACCCCATGCCAGAGTGGATGGATGCCCAAAGAAGCTTGTGACCTCATGGGAAGCCCATGCTGGAGCAAGGTCCTGTCAGGACCTGTGGACTCATGGAGAGATATTACACTGGAGCATGTTTCTTGACAGCACTTGTTATCCCACAGGGGAAACGTACTGGAGCAGCTTGTTCCTGAAGGACTGCACCCCATGGAAGGGACCCATGCTAGAGCAGTTCATTGAGAACTGCAGCCTGCGGGANTTCATTGAGAACTGCAGCCTGTGGGAGGCACTCACATTGAAAAACTTCATGAAGGACTGTCTCTTGTGGGAGGGACCCCATGCTGGAGCAAGGAAAGAGTGTGAGGAGTCCTTCTCCTGAGAAAGAAAGAACAGCAGAGACAACACATGATGAACTGACCACAGCCCACATTCCACATCCCCCTGCACTGCTGGAGGGGAGGAGGGAGTGGAATCATGAGTGAAATTGAGCCCAGGAAGAAGGAAGGCATAGAGAAAAGGTGTAACTGGTGAGTGATCTCTTCTTGTCCTCACCTTGTACCATGAGCCTGTCCTTACCTTGTACCGTGAGCCTGTCCTTATATTTTCTCTCCCTTGTCCACCTGAAGAGGGGAGTGACAGAGTGGCTTTGATAGGCACCTGGCATCCACCCAGAGTCAACCCACCACAAGGACTCTTTCTGGAACATCAAAGGCTGGTTCAATTCAGGAAAAAAGGGAGAGTGCTAGGCTACAAAGCAAAGCTGGAGAATAAACTGATCCTGCCCAGACACAGTGGGCCTGCAGAAGATTTATTTTCATAGCTTCATTTAGCCTCTCTATTTCAAGAATTATTTTGTTTCAATAATATATTTATGTCCTAATAAATGAACATTTAGTAATTAGAAACCATTTTGGTGGTTGGATTGCTGTAGAAGAGAAAAACATTAGTTTCACCTCAGCTGACTCCCAACCCCTTTAAACAAACAGACAACAACCTCAGTCCACCTCCAGGGACACAGATATATACTAAAGAGGGACTTGTGGTTGTTTTAGAACAAAAGTAGAAATAAATGGAATATGTTACCTAGGCAACAAAGCATCTGAGCAGAGGTAAATGGTAGAAAAAGCTGGCGAGCAGGGAGTGATTCTGGTGACAATGTCAGAGAAAGAAGCAAGACTTCCTTTGTAATAGAAAGAGAATGAACCAGAATATTCCAGAACTGAGTAAACATTTTAGAAACAAACCCCTGTTAATTTTATCTAGAGATAAAAAAGTTATAACACTTACTTCCCCACATTGTTTTACAATTTGGTCTATAGTAATGTGAGGTTACTTTTGAAGGACCTGGAAAAGAACCCCCTTTCTACACCTGCTTCAGAAACTGTACACAAGTAACCATCATGTCTGTTTATGGTCATGACCTTCTCTATATTTGTTTTCATCAACTTGCAGTCCTTTCAGGATGCTCACCAGTGTTATGCACAGCTTCTAATACTGAGGGAGGTGTGTGCAGAGTAGTATGATCTAAATACCATGTTTCCGATAAAGTCAATGCTGAAGTTCACACTGACTTTAGTTAGGTGAAGATATCACTACTTTAAGACCAAATTCAAAGTCACTAAGCTCTGGGGAAGGCTTATATTTAGGAAGTCTGGCTTTGCCAGTATTGATTTAGGCCACAGCTGAGAATAAGTTCCCTCCTGTAATAAACTTTCATAATATCAAGGGGGGTTAAATTAACATACTTTCAACTTCTGAATATTTTCTAACTTCATACTTTTCAAAAGAGTATAGAAGAGCAGTTTTAAAACAACAACAACAAAGCATTTCATAATAGAAGGAAAAAGGAGTTTCTATGACTGAGAAATGAAAAGATTTCATACACCAAGTCACTTGCACATATAATGAGACTGGAGAAAATAAAAAGGCAAAATTTATTTTATTTTGGCATTGAAACTAAAGAACTATTTGAATAGAGGAGTGATGACATATTTAGTGTCACATCTGTTTATCTGTATGTGGTAATTTAAGGGGCTTGTCAGTGTTGTGTGTCAAGACTTTATAGGTGTATGTTCATGTGTGTGTGGGTGAGATGTGTATATAAATACAATAAGAATGATAAGAGGAACAAAAGAAGAGAATTGAAGGGCTTCAGATACGTAACACAGATGTGATTGACAAAGAATAACATAAACAAAGGATAGAGAAATCAAATTGACATCATTTTTCTATTTAACACATTCAAAAATAACCCATTTTCATGTAAGAATGAGATTGTAGAAATGGAGACAGATAAAAAACAGCCTGTCAGTTGATGGAATAGCCAGGTAACTTAGGACCTTATGAATTTTAATAAGTGTGTTGGCACTGTAAAAATTCTATTTAAGATAATTCAAATTTCTGAAAGGAAATAAGATGACATTTTTCAAACTGATTATATTGCTTAGAATTAGACATATGCCAACACTCCCTTTCTTCACCCCCTTTGCCCCCCCTGCAGAACCCCAATCAAAACAAACTGAAATCTGGCATTATTCTGCATAAGAAGAACATTCGTTACTAGCAGGTAGGCAGAGATTACAGGTGACTCTTTTGTCCTTTATGTCCACTTATGGTACTTGTTTTTAGACTAGAGAAACCATTTTGAGGTGGTGTACAATGAGGCAGCTGAGAGGCTGTTAGTCACATTGAGCTCTTCAGTTAAATTTTTTTGCAATAGCAGTATGGAAGTACAATTGGTGCTGTGCCAGCTCACTGAATGTAAATCATCCTGAAAGATGGAAAATGTTGTTATAATACAATCCTTGGGAATAGAGAAGGTCAGAGACAAGGCAAGAAAAAGTTCTAACAAGTATGGGATGAGCAAACATGCAAATCTTACAAAATCTAAACTGGCCTCCCTAATAAGTAACTCTTCTGTACTGTGCCATTCTTTGAGAAGTGCATCTGACCTGACTCTGAAGTCAGCAAGGACAGTTAGCCATTGGGGACCCTCTTTTTTTCTCCTGTGTCTCGCTTTCCTGAGACAGGGCTTGGGTTTGGAGAAGGTGAGGAAGAAAGAGTTGATAGACAAGAACAAAATCATAAAGGTCTGCCTTTTCTTTTTTTTTTTTTTCATTGGGTAGATGGTGTCTTTGTGAAAGAATTTACTTGTTACTTTTTAACCCACTGACAGAAAGATAAATGGATCCCAATCCTGCCATATTCAGCACGGCAACCAAGCGCCAAAATATGGGTACTAAACTCAGCTCAAAGTTTGTTGGATTCAGAGTGTGACTTTCTGCTAAATCAGAGCTCTCCATATCTGCCCCAATGTGATGCAATTAAATTAGCATTAAAAACTGGATGCAGTAATTATTCCTAAAAAAGTTGTTGTCTAAATATCTACTTTATGGTTTAAAAGTGCTACATGTCTTTCATAAGGCCCTGACCTCATTGGGACACCTGTTTTCAAGGAGATGTGTGTACAGGACAAAGAATATTGAATGAAGTGATTGTAAATACATTATTCATTTCTAGTCATTACTGATGACCTTATGTATAACTCGTGACTGGCAGAGTACAGCACAGCTATGAATGGTTGCTGTGAGGTCATCAATCAAGGGCAGAAATTAATTCTGCATCTACAAGTGCCTGATTGCAAATCTTGTTTAGTATAACCACACTATTTCAATATTTATCATTTGTGTAATTCAGTATTTTTCTAAATTTAAGTATAGTGCCCTGAGCAATGTGAAACAGAAAATGTATCAACAATTTTTCTTCTATACATGTCCTTTTTATCCAGAATCCTGAGACATTAAAGTATTGTTGGGCTTCATATTCTAGGGAGGGATAGATTATGCCTATAGAAAGCTGTATTTATGTTAATAGGAGCTGTGTCATTGAACTGTCAATAAGGACAGAGTAATCCATGTATCTGGAAGAAGCTTTTAAAAACAAGCTTTTGAAAAAGGCCTTATTTTTAATCTCTATAGGAAACACTATTAGAGAATTAAAATTATTACAGTATTTGGTAATTTTAAATTTACTAGCATAAATACTTTTCTTAGTGCACCACAAAGTAAATTAATTCCACATTAAGAACTAATCTCTTATGTATTAAGAAAAAACTGTTCTAACCTTAATGATGAATTCCTGACGGAAGAAAGATTTTTGCCTTTGAAAACTGCCTTGACCACAGATGAGAATTTGTCTGTATTAAAACTCAGAAAATTTATTTAAAATGAAAAAAGCTCAATTGACTAGATAGGTAGATAGACAGACAGATAGAAAGAAACATAGAAAATTAATGGAATTAATTATCACTATGGAAGCAAGTTGAATCTCCTGCAAATAGAAAGACTTCAAAAACTTAATTTAGCTTCCCTAAAATAAGGCATACTGCTAAGCAAATAGATTGTTTCAATCAAGTTGCACAAATATGAATAGGTAAGAATTAATGTAGCTTATAGCAATATATTGAAGCCTTGTTTTGACTGAAGATGATGAATCTTTGGGTGAAGATTTATGGGGAAATTCAATAGAAATTCACTAATCAAGTAAAAATATTTTCAATATATTTTACTGAGAGTCCTCCTAAAGACAAGCCTCAAACTAAACTGTATTTTGGTCAAATTTTTTTAAAATGCAATTCATGTCCTCTATAATCTAGACTCACCTGGATAGTATGTATAAAGGTTTTAATGTCCAGCCTGTTTAGAGTCTGGCTTCCAGACTGAGACATTGCACAGATTTCTCTTCTGCAGTTGTTCCTGTAATGACCTAGTGGAACTCATACAGCTCTCATGAAATTTTTCAACTGAAGCTACAGAATTAAATGACTCAAAATATCCTGCACAGATTTCAGGTTACAAAATCCTGTGTAAAGCAAAACCCACATCCTCTGAGACTTTATTAGGAAACTTGCAATTGAGAACATATTAATTGAGATGTTTCAAATGAATTTAAGCCAAATAATATAGAGACATGAAAACATTTGACTTTCCTACTGATAACTGTACAAAGCAGAGCTCATCTGAAATGAGAGCTTGTTTGGAGATGAACATTCTAAAAATTGTAACTAGAGACAATGCTCACTCATGCACTGAGGGGAAGAAGCTACTGCATACCAAGAACCTTGATTTAGCAGCTGTGGGCCCAGTAGGCTTCATTTCAGTGCAAATTATCCCTTAATTTCTACAGGGCCAAGGTTTTAGACACGTAATGACTCATTACTTGGATCATTAACAAAAGATAAAAGTTTGGCTTTATATCTCAGCATTTTTATTGATAAACTCAAACCTATCAAGCAATAACTAGGCAAACAAAACAAGAAACTCATCACAGTATTTGAGTACTTAAAGGGCAGTTACAAACAGAACAGAACACTCTTTTCCTTCACAAGGAGCAGACAAGGGGCAATGGGTACAAGTTTCATGAGGAGAAGTTTCATCTCGGTATAAGAAAGAAAATTTTTACAGCAAGAACCATCACCCACTGGAGCAACATCCCCAGAGAATAGTGAAGTCTCCATCACTGGAGACTTTCAAGATGTGATTGGACAATCTCATCTAGGCCCCATTTCCCACAAAATGTTGGACCTGATGATCTTTTGAAGTCCTTTGAACCTGGGCTGTTTTATGATTCTCTTACTGTCTCAGCACATCGGACACAAGATTTTCAGCCAATTTTCATTAATATTTAAGATCCCAAAATAATAGGTTTTCCAGGAAAATATCTAATAAACATTATTATAAATGTGTGAGCCTTTGTTTATTTCTAAATGCAAGGTTTTAATTTCTGATTCCATCAGAGTTTGGGTGTGACCTTAGGAAAGATTCCTAACTTGTGGGACCTGAGGCATAAGGAATTTATGACAGAATAAGTCTGTTAAGGAGTTGTCCTGCTTCTGGGTAGGATAGGGTTAATTTTTTGCAGATTTAATTTTTTGTGGTAGGAGGGAACATGGCCCGGACCTGGACACTATTCTTACCACCTCAGACCATTGTCAGGAATGCGGAAGAGGGACTCTCTCTTCCAGGGAGAAGGGGTTTCGTCCGGCCAAGAAAACATGGCAGGGAAGGAGTTCAGCATTGTCTATTTCTTGCAGGCTTTCCCTGTAATAATTTCTGTTTCTTATATCTTTTGTTATTGTCATGGTTTGACTCTGGCTAAAAGCCGAGAGCCCACACATGGATCTAAAATTTCTCAGAGAAGGGAAAAAAAAACCCCGACTTTTGTGATAAGGATTACAAGCAACTGTTTATTAACTACTTCACACAAGCAAAACAGGCTCTAACTTAGAATGTTAAGAATTTACTACTACTACAACTACAACTACTACTAAAATCAGAGCTTAAGAGTTTAAGGGTGAGCAGTTTGATAGTTGTTACAGACACCTTTCTCCCCCCCACCCCTCCCTTTTAAGATCCTTCACCTTCCCCCAACAGCTCGGGAAGGCAGGTGTGTGTGTGTGGGGGGGGTTACAATCAGAGATTTTCTTTGCTGCTGTTCAGAAGAGTGAGAGAGTCCCACCCCAGCTTTCCTCATGGGGTCTTCTCCACGGAAACAGTCTGTTGCAAACTGCTTCTTAGTGGATTCGTTACTAACAACAGTTTTCCTGGTACTGTCGTCACGTAAATCACTTTACCATAGGTGCAGTCATTTCAGGTGCCGGCTGCTCAGCTGCTTTCAGTGCTTCAGTGCTTCTCACGGACCACCAATTGTCCCAAGAAATGCTGCTCTGCTTCTCCAGCATCTCTTCTTCTCACGGCCCACGGGGTTCCACCAGGCCCCTCTGCTCCAAACACAGGATCACAGCCTCTCTTTTCCGGCATGTCTCTGTTCCAGCGTGGAAAAATCTCCCAGTCTTTCCACGGGTTCACAGGCTGAAGAATCTTCGCCCCTATGATTCCTCACAGATTGCTGGGGCCCTATTCCAGTGTTTAAGGCATCTTCTCTTTCTCCTCTCTCTGACCTTGGTGCTAATCAAGCTCCGCACCCTCCTCTCTCTTAAGCAGCCATGATGTTCTACCCAGACTTTCTTTCTCTACTCCTTCTTAAATATGTTATCACAGAGGCGTTGTTGCCTGACCTTGGCTAGCTTAGAGCAGAGAAAAACTCTAGCAGCTTCTTAAAGAAGCCTCTCTCCTAGCCCCCCCCAGCTAATAAAAACTCTGGTCACTTAAAACCACAACAGTTATTAATATTGTTGCTGTTACTGTTCATTTTCTTATCTCATTGCTGTTTCCAATAAATTGTTCTTATCTCAACCCATGGTCTTTGCCTTTTGTGCTTCCAGTTGGAGAGGGGAGGGGAGCCGTGCGTGGTCTTTTTAGTGGGAGTACTAAAAGGGAGAATATCATTCCTAAACCATGACAGTAGTTGTTAAAGTTTTATATTTATATGCCAATCCTGATTTAAATACCTCTTCACTGGACTTCGTACCTTTAATACATTTTAGCTTTAAATTAATTTAGTGTGATGGTAAAAAAAGTCAGGCTTCTTTAGAGGGATGAAGACCCTCTCCCATGAGGAAAGGCTGAGAGCATTTGTTTAGTGTGGAAAAGAGAATACTTCAGAGTGGCCTAATTGTGGCCTTCCAGAACCTGAAGGGATACTATAACAAAGAAGGAGAGGACTTTTTACAAGAGCATGTAGTGACTGAACAAGGGGGAATGGCTTCAAACTGAAAAAGAATAGGTTTAGATTAGATATTAAGAAGAAATTCTTTACTGTGAGGGTCATGAGGCACTGGAACAGGCTGCCCAAATTTGTGGATACCCCATCCCTGGAAGTGTTCAAGGTCAGGCTGGACAGAGTTTTGAACAACCAGGTCTAGTGAAAGGTGTCCCTGTGCATCAGGGCATTTGGAGCTAAATGAACCCAAACCATTCCATGATTCTACCAATAAATTTTAAAAATTTAAGAAATTCAACAACAAATGATGAAATCTCTTGAGAGAATTACTTGAGCAACACAGGCAGTCATTTCAAAACCTGTTCTTTTCCAAAGAAGAAGCTAAAAGAAATTTAAATGCAAATCAGTGAATGGAAAAATACTTTGATTGGACTATTCAGAAGGTGGGAAATAACTACAGTAGCAGCATTGAAAACTGATTCTATTGCCACAGAAGTTTATGCAAGATTCTATCCAAAATCAGCTTTAAATTTAATTTTTTTTAATTAATTTGAACTTTTTTAACCTGGTTCCTGCAGAATTCCCCTGTGGCATCATTGAGATCACCCTTCTCTGCCCTGCTTCAAGTAGCTAGAATGATTTAGCTAGCTTAGCTTGTCAATTAGGATTGTGATTAGGCTTAGAGTGAACAAAGCTGTCTGGAAATGTTTCATTAGCACATGGTTAATTGTCTATACATGTTTTCAGAGATAAAAAAAAATAACATTACCAAAAAGTTATATTTCAAAGTAGGGTAATAAACCCCACCTGAAACAGCAAATTTTTAAAACAAAAAGCACAGCTGTTACAGCGAGCAAGAATGTTTACTGAAATACCCTTCTCATTGGTAAGTCTTTTTTTTACCTTTCTCTTTGATGCTTTCTCTCATTTTTCTTAGTTTTTTTTTCTTAAGGACAATACATATAGTTATTGCTATACCTGTTGAATTTCATTTGGAAGAGTGGTTTTGTTTCTCCATGCTTACAGAAATCAGAGCATCCATTCAAATTCAAAGCTTGGCACAATCTATTAATAACTAGCAAATGCATATTGTACTGCATCTCTCAATAGACAGACTCTTCAGTGTAAATTCAAAGTAAAGACTGTGGACTTTCCTTACTGGAAACCTAATGGAAAAAATCTTTTCTTTATATGCATCTGTAACAGCTGCAGCAACAACAGTGATGAAGATATGCATTCATTCAATCTCCACCTCTGAAACTTTGAGATTTCAATTGTTTAGAAGCTTCACAAAATGTTCTTGTATGTGGATTAATCTGTGGAAGCCATCTCTGTGAATAAAAAGCAATCTCATCTTGAAATCCAGTGGGTATAACAACAAAAAGGGTAAACAAGCAAACAAATTGAAAACAGAATAAAGACAGAAAAAGATATAAAATGGAGATAACTCTGGCATTACAAAAAATTACTAAGAATTTTAAAATGAAATGCATCTACACAGTGAAACAAAGATTGCTTCTTTTAGCTATTTCTTCCCCTTTTCAGGTTGAAAAAACCCCTCTTTCTACTCTTTTGCTGCATTGAAGAACTCTATATGGTCCAAGTAGCATTTAAATCCAAAGTGGGTCAGGCCTATATATATCAAGATATAATACACATATTCTCATAATATGCATACACAGTTTTCTCACAGTCTTGGCAAATATAAATAAGGGCTTAGAACAAAATATATATGGCCAGATATCCAAATCAAATAATAACAAGTGTACTTCCACCAAAGTCAATAGAGACAACATGGGGAACCGGTCTGGTTTCTCAGAGTTCAATAGAAACAGAAGCTAGGAGTAGTAAGGAGATTCACTACCGCAGTTACTATGACTGCAATTTGATTATGGATATTGTGCACAATATTACATAGTTCTTAATATTTTCTCTTGTTAAAAAACCAAGACAAAACAAATAGTCCAAGAAACAAACCCATAATCAAAAAACCCAATCACTCCCACCTCAGCCCCAAACAACAAAAACAGGAATGTGGTTTTTGTTCTAGTACAGAAGCATCCAAAGTTTCATTAATTACTAAAGTCTGTCTCTCTACAAAATCTTTGTGTGGTATCCTTATTTGAGGAAGATGTCATACTGTCTCCTTTGGATGCAAATATCTTCTGAACTTACTTCCTTTTTCTACTGTGGAAATCTTAATCAGCAGTGGTAGAAAGCACAACGAACCTGGAGGACTCACATACATCCTTTCTCAGATTTGTATATGCCTTTCCAGATGTAACCTGTGGGGGGTAAAAGACTTCTTCAGATTCTTTGGAAAGGTGAGCAAATTGCTGAGAGTGCAAGTTTCACTTGGAAGTTAGTTGTCTGTGGAAGAACACAGTGGCCATGACTTAATACAGCTGCTGAATAAATCAATGCACACAACTGAGACTATAAAATTCAAGACCAATGCTTTTTACTTGTCATACTTCTTCCCAATATGAATATTCTAGAATATTAACTTCTTTTTAAAGGTTCATATAATACTTTAACAATGATCCCAGACATTTGTGTTTTTATGCAAACTTTGTAAATTTTATCTTCTCCATGCATGAGTGCTGCTGATACTTAGTAAAATGGAAAGTATTAAAGCATCTTGATACCCTTCTAAGCTATATATTTGTTCATTTGACAGAGGCAAAGGTAGAAGAACAATCATCACCCTCACAAAAGATGGTACAGTGATTACACATGTGATTAGAAGCAGATATTCTGTTGTTCAGTGTTTTGTTCTTGACCAAAAAATCCCCCCTTTCACTCTCTACAATTCACTGCATTAGTATAATGTAATCATCCCAAAGTGCTCATACAATTAGAGACTTTTAACTTCATCATTACTGATGGAATTTGGTCTAATTAATAATTCTCGAACAGTTAGCATAATCTACATTTTAACAATAGAGCATGAAAATTAAAAGAACAAATGTATGCACAATTCCAGTCATCTTGAAATTATGATGGTGAAATTAATAATTTGTTATATTCATTGCTCAGCATTTATTGAAACTGCTCACAGAGCAAGATAAACATAATTAAAATTAATGAAACCTAAAGAATACACAGAGGATCAGAAGTCAGTGTCAATTGCAATTATTTATGGAGAAATTCTGTGGTAACTTTTGCATGTACTCCAAAGTAGTTCTTGCAATGATGGAACTTATAAAACTTTAATATCTTGCAATGAAATTATCCTGAGTTTTCTGACAATACTGTAGCTTCAATTTCAATTAAAAGCAGAAAATTTGGCATGTATCTAATACACAATCATTTTACTTGTATGTTTATTATGTGGCCTCTAAAATCAAGTTTGGGTCTCTGTTTTAGATATTTCAAAGATTGTTTTTCTAAATTACATTCTGTAAGTTCAGTAAATTCTTTGGACACAGGCTTTGAATCCAAAGCTTAGAACAATATGCTTGTGTCTTTAATGCTCTTGTGTCTTTAAATTTGTGCCTTGCCCATAACTGGGAAGTAGAAGGATGTTATCCAAGAGTTTGCAGCACGATAGTGTTTCCTCAGGCTATAAAATGTGTCATAGGGCTTTGACCTCATTTGAATTACTAATGTCCAAAGATGGCCTTGTCAGGTGCTATAGAAACCTTATACTGTTTACAGGCAAGGCTTAAACTTACGAAAAATATTAGTTTTAATATTAGATTTAAACAGAATTATGCAGTAGAACTGTCAAACCACTTCAGCTGAGGTTACAGCCTGAATTCATCATTGGAGGCAAGGCTGCTGGTGTTTAACTACCAAGCTTAAACTTGCCATTTCTAATGCTGACCTTCATCCTTTGCTTTACAGCTATCTACTGTCTGGACAAAAAATTGAGCTGTTACATAAATCACAGCTCAGTGATCAGAAGAAATATCTGGCTGATGTTAAGTGGTTTACTTTTCTTCTCTTTTGTAACCATGTTGTCCTTAACTAACATTATAGGGCTAGATGAAGATGAGTAGGATCCTATAGATCATCTAGCCAATTAATTGTTTAATTGTATGTGCTATTGCACTAAGCAAATCAATGTAACTTTTCAGTTTGTATGAGTAGTTATGGCTACCCACTGATATTTCAGAGGGTGTTAGCCATCAGACTTATGTCCCTTTATCCCACATCAAGAGCTTTAACTATGATTTTTTTCTCAAATATTTTTTTCCCACTTCAAAGAGCTAATGATGTTGCAATAAACAGATAGCATATTCACAACTTTAACTGCCAACAAAGGCTTCTAAAATATAGTGTCTTGAATAGTTTTCATTTTGTTTCACACTCATACTTCTGGTTTCTTCATATGAAATAACACAAAAATTAAACTTTTTTTCCCTCAACTGACCTCAGCAACAAAGCAGCAGACACATCTGTTTCTTTGCTGATAAAACCCACCAAACTGTAGTATACCGTATTAGCTGACAATTTGAGAATATATGCTCATCCTCCCAACCCTGTTCGTTGGTAGTGGAAGACAACAATGCATGCCGTCTAGTCTACTTTGTACTGTTTTCTGGGAAGGGATCTTACTTTTTGAACACCCTTTAGCCTTGATTTGATCACTCTGAGCCTAATTCATACCTGATTTGGGCTAGGCCAACCCTGCATGATGCTAAACCAACATGTCTTTCTGTTTTCACCACAACACTAGTAGAAACTGCAAATAAAATGTACACTATCTCCCTCAGGCATTTTGGAAATCTATCTGATCTGGATGTGAATGATCACATTCTGAATGGAAGAGGTTTAAAGTACCCAAAACTTCTATTTGACATTAACTTGGATTCAGTTCATATACTGCTTATGAAGAATGCAGAAAGAAAGAAAGAATTGTCAAAGTACTGTTTTGAAAGATAAACATATATACGTATATATACATAAAAAATCATCTAATCACTGATAAGAAATGCTTTGGAAGATAGAAAACAAGGATGCAAAGACACAATTATATTACTTCATCAGAGTTTTCTGATCGGGATGTCCTTTTCAGACTGTTTGTCTCTCAGCATATATGTATGGCAGAATTTTATATAGCTGTGCAAAAAAAAATTATAAAGTCAGAAAAATGGCTCCAAAAATAATCCACAAGTGCTCCAAAAAAAGATTATCTTCCCATTTAGGAAATGAGTACATTAAGAATCATTTAAACTGTGGCCTATTATTAAATTCAACTTTCATCTGAAGAGTTTGATTACTCTCATTGGCAACTTTCAAAATTACAATCGTGTATACAAAATTACATTTGCTAAGGACTTGTTCTTTTATTTCTGAATACTTCCTTCCCCAAGGCTGAGTACAAATCAAGCATATTTTTCACCCAAATTCTGCTTTCTTTTTTTTTTTTCTTAATGAGTAAGCAACAACAACAGTATGTGTGGATAAATCCAGAAGCTGCACACATAGCCTTCTGAAATTTGGCTCACAGTTGCAGTCAAGTAACATATTGATCCACATCACCATTGTATTTCTCTGGGTTGTTACCTGCTACTGCTTTCTTGAACTGACACAGATTTATTGCATTAATTGTATGAGAAAGGGACTTATATTGAATGATGGTTCAAAACCAGCTGACATGCAGTCTTATGAGACCTCTGATGTTCATGGCAAGTATCATTCTCAACATGAATGGAAATGTAAGTATACAGCACATAACTTGACAGTGCACCAAGATGTGCTGCAGATTTAATAAAGAGATCAGTATAGTTCATATCAATGAATAAATGAAGGCAATTTCTGTGATTCTACGGTTCTGTGCAATTCACTGATTGCTTGCAAATTTACATGGCCCTGACTTAAAATGTCAATTACTGTTCTGCTCAATTGCTCAATGTAAAGGACTCTCTTCATTTTGTTCCCAGAGTTTTCATAAATAATGCCATGATGTTTTTTTCCTAATGAATGATGAAGCTATGCAATTCTAGATTTCAGTGGAACTGTAATTATCTTCTGGAAGCTACTTTGCCTCATTTCATCAAGCCAGTGAAGAGACTAATGACTCTATCCTATTAATTGTATACCTTCAGAAATTATTTTTGGAAGTGTAGAAGACCCTTTCTGCAAGATTATTTCTAGGAGGTTTAGGGTTTATTTTGCTAAGGAAGTCTCTCCTAAGCATCTTTCCCAGAGAAAGTTAATGTTTTTCTGGCACTGCATTCTGGAGAAGCTCTCCCTGCCACTGGAAAAAGATAAGATCCTTGCAGATGTTTGAAGGCCCCCACACAGCAGTGGGGGCCAGGAATGTTAAAACCCCTGAGAGGAACAG
>WEIV01028237.1:71300-89863 GCA_013390005.1 Calyptomena viridis | reverse complement strand
GATACCTGCATTATCTTTCCTTCACAATTTTGCAAGCTATCATGTTGACAAGCTTGCTTTTCAAACTGGTTTCCCTGCAGTACTAACCAGTCTGAACAACATCACCTACTTCACCTCTACCCAAAATCCTATGATTAATTTATAGTTCCTGCTGGAAAAACAAAAAGGAAGCACTGAAATTCCTCTAGATTCACAAATATTTACCAAACTTAAGATGAAAAAAAAAAAAAGAAGAGGATGTTGTCATTGTTTCTCAAGAGGTTTTGAAACAAAAAGAAATACCAGAAAGAAGGGGAAGAGGTGACGTCAGTAAGGGGAGACAGGAGGCACATGAGGGATGGAATCAATGGATGGGAAGAGACAGGCAAAAATAAAAAGCTCTGTGGATTAGACTTGAGCCAATACTCTCCTTGAGCTAGGGTTCTGTGATCCTTTATTTGTTTTGAAATGCTTTGTCAGAACCAATACTACTGTGCTCATTAGAATTGTATTGTGTTCATTAGTGATTTAGATGTTGTGCCAAAATGTCAAAATACACATAGGTGGCAGCTGTACAGACAGTACTTATCTTGACAAAGTGGTCACAGGTAGATGCTTTTCTTGATGTTTTACTGTCAATCAATATAATGAATGAGTTTACCATCGATGGTTTCTGGAGCATGCCTGAATACATATAAAGCCACTTACACAAGTACAAAGAGGATTCTTAGTTCCCAATTAGGTCATAATTTGTCTTGTTTTTAGAAGAATTGTGAAAAAAAAAGTAATTTCATTGCCTACAGGTGCAGAGATGCTTGAACCGAATACCTGTTATTTTGAGTGCATGTATAAATTAGGAGCTATCTGCTCTGAAGATGTTACTTATTGAACTACTAAGAAAAAGCCTAGCTGCTGCCAAAGGCAATGTATTGCCCACAACACAAGCTGAGTATGGGATTCTATTCTTTGCTAACCTCATTCCTGTTAATGCTTTATCCTATGTAAATTATCAGAACTTACACCATGAAATGTGTGGTTTCTCTGCATGTCTTGAGCCTCATGCAGTGTGGCCAGCAATTTTTGTGGATTTCAGACTACAAAAATACTTCAGCGGAGAAGTATACTTTTGTAACCAAGACACTGAACATTTCCATGATGTTTTTGTAAAAGGACCTCTAGTTGTTTCCCCAAGTCAAGTCTATTTTGCTCATGACAGTAATGGGTGAGTGATCTCTCTGTGTCCATATGTCAACACACAAGCCTTTTGTTATATTTTCCTCTCCCTGTCCAGCTGGGGAGGAGAGTGACAGACTGGCTTTGGTGGGCACCTGGCATTCAGCCAGGGTCAACCTATCACAAGGGCATAAAACATATATTAAAAAATTGGTACAGTACTTTTTACTACTAAATTTTAATCTATAGGTCAAACTATGAGACCTCTGTAGGGGGAAATGAATGCTATTACTCAGGATTTAGTCAAATGTTAAAGAAAATAAAGAAAAATCTTCCTGCACATTGGTGTTGTTTCTCTTTTGTAGGATTTTTTTCAAGAAAAATGCAGTGACAACTCAATACCTCTAAGAAGAAAATAACTGCTGCATTTAAGAGTCAAAATCTGACTGGACACAGTCATGAGCAATCTGCTCTAACTGACCCTGCCTGAACAGAGAAGGCGAGCTGGACTAGATGATCTCCAGAGGTCTTTTCTGACACCAGTGATTCTGTGAGTCTGTGAGTCGATGAATCTATTTTCTACTTTTCACACAACTTCTGTGGAACAATCTAATAAATTCTACTTGCAGAAGTACAATCTAATAAATTCTACAGTCTCTCAGCACGAGCTAAAGGAGTCATTACATCTTGTTTTTGGCATGCAGGCTCCATATTCATTAAAGAGAAACCAGGAATTTTGTTACATTTAACATCTAACCAATGTTAACATGTAACATTTAATATGTTACATTTAACCAATTTTGTTACATTAACCAGGAATTTAGTAACATTTTGGCTGCAGGCTAAAGCACCAATGATTTTTAAACATAAAATTATGACAGTAAGAAAAATATTAGATGATTTGGAGCCCTGATGTGTCCATATGCAAACTTCAAGAACTAGTTTACAACCTCAAACTTCCTTCTGAAATGCTTTATCAAGTTAGAAGGAATTTTTCCTTTCTGAGAGTTTCAAAGGGCTGTGAAGAAATTAAGAACTTTCCAAAAACTAGAGTTTTCTTACAAAGGGGATTATGTTGTCTCTAAATAGTCTCACTTAGGAAAGAGTTCTTGCAACAATTGTTGGCAAAAGAAGAAAACTAATTTTTTCTGTGTCATTTCAACCAATCCAGTGTGAAGCAAGACTCCATGACGATGCGAGTTCAGCAGTAACAGGTGAACATGCTGTGAAAGATATAATGTAAGATCAGGACTCTATAAGAAAAATTTTGCCTTAGTCAGGCTGTCAAGAAAATTTAAAATTTTTCACATAAGTCCATTTTTCCATCTTTATATGCAATAAAGGACTTAAAATACCTTAATATTTTTTGTCTGCATCATGTGATAACAGTGATGAAATCAATCTCTCCTTAGGAGATGTGTACTCCAACAATAAATTCAGAATGTGACTGAGCATTAATAACTTAACAGTAGAATATATAATGTTCTTTAACTAATGGCATTTTTCCCCAGTTTTATGCTACATGCTTATCATTGCAGTGTGCAATATCATTACAGTAGTAAACTTGAGAGCCAAAAAAAAAAAAAAAATAATTAGAAGATATTAAGGTTATCAAGCTGGTTTTTATTTAACTAATTCATGTGTTTTAAATTATTTAAATGTCATAGGATATACATTATAAAATATAATCACTTAAAAAGTGTCATAATTTAAGCAACTATTCCTTTTTGGTGGAAATGGGAAACTAAACACTCAGCAAAAATAATGTGGAATGGTTAAAACAATATTGCTTGACAAAGTTGGGTTTTTTTACTTTGATGACATTCACACGTAAAAAGTGAATCTATGTGGATGTGTGTGTGCATTCATGAGAGAGGAATATTGACTGAAGTAATCACTACCTTGGGAATGGCATTTGATTAATTAACATACAAGCAATTAAAGTAAATAGCTTGGATTATTCCATATTTCTGACTTAAGAACTAGTGCTTGATTAGACTGTCATGGAAACTGTCATCTGGTGTCATGTGATCTGATTAGTATTTAACAATTACTTGTTATAAAAATACATAGTCCCCATATAATAACAAAATCATATCAGGAGAGGAGAGAATTAGAGATAATTATCTAATTTTTTGATGAGAATGAATTGAATTATTAGGCATTAAGTCTTCCTGAAAATAAGTCTTGACTACTTGATTCTATATTCATACAGCTAACATCATTATTACTGGCATCCAGTCTCACACTGACTACTCTAATAGAATGACTGGCTTTCAAAGTTAATTTCTAGAAGTTTCGCTGAACCTTGAAGTTTGGCTCATTTTGTGTTGCCAACTACACAAAACTTAAACATTTGACCTTTTGCCCTCCCATCACATACCTGTTACAGACATAATGCTCTATCAAAACTAGATTGTTGTCTGTGCACAGTACTAGCTCTGGAGTCAGTGTGTGATAAAAGGGAAAATAACGAGTAACTGGCACTGAAGGAAGGGCAGTCTACCTGTCAGTCCACTCTGAAAAAGGTCTTACCAAAAGCATCCAAAGTACTTTAAGCTCACTCCTGCTGCTATGCTTTTAGTAGCAGAAGGCTAAATGAGGAGGGAGACCAAGGACAATTGGATGTTTCTGAGTTCAAAAGCACCATCCAAGCATTGAGTAGTTGGGACTGGCAGGTCTCGGACAACTCTGGCACTCCTCCCCAGTTTGACACAGACAAGTCAATTAAGAGAATAATTCTCAGTGTCAGGCAGCTGCAGAAAGAGAATTAGCATAGTGCTGACTACGACAGCAAGGCTCAACTGCGGTAGTGCCAGAAAAAAAAGGCACTAGATGCTAAGGAGGCACTAGGCAGTCCTCCAGCGTGGAATCCTTTGCTATAGTGGTAGCACCAGTGACCCCAGCCCAGGCAAATTAAAGCCTAATCTGAAAGCTGGACAAACTCTAGCCTGATTTGACCAAGACAGAATACATTGTGTAGAAGGAAAGCACACCTAAACTCAGCCAAGAACAGCATGGTCACCTTAATGTCACAGCAATGCTCCCGTAAGTACAGTTGCACAGTACCATAACTGCTTACCACAGTTTTCCAGGAGATGAGAAAGGGATAAAAGGAGACTTAGAGGGTGATAGGCTTATAGGGGTAGAATTAATTCCTTCAAACTTGTATGTTTATTGACAGATTTCAAGCACTAAAGCTTCTATGCTATGTTCTGTAAGGATGGGTGCGATTGCTTCCTAAGTAGAGAAAAAATAATGCCAAAAGGTGAACGAGTGTCAGTACAAGCAACAGAACCCAATGTCCCATGCACAGGAAAGTGTTCATCAACAGCAAAACCAGAAAACAAAACAGGACTCCTTGAACTTGAATATTCTCCATGAGACCTATTTCTCCATTTAAATTTGTTGTCTTACAATCAACTCTATCTCAATCATGAGATTTATGAAAAACTCAAAATTGGGCGAGCTCTGTCATTGCCCTGTTGGATGAAAATGAGTAAGTAATTTCTTTTATGTTCTTCCTTAGCTTCACAGCCTGCAGTATTGGAAAAATGATGCCTGCCCTCTGTTTTGAGCATATTGAGTCTGGTAGAAATCTACATTATTCATGTTTCACATATTTGAAGAACTTCTTGTACCGATGGATGTTCTCGGCTCTATTTTTATAGAGTTCCATTTTTAATGTATACATTTCTCTCTCTTCATCGCCTGGGTGATCCCGATTTATAAGCATTGTAGGTCAACTATAAAAAAATGTTTTTATTTCCTGAGATCTCTCTTTGAAAGTGAAACGGTTGTTTTGAGGAGTAAAATTTGATATAGAGCAGAGGAAAAAGTGGAGCATATATAAATAAACACATACTTGCAGCCATAGAAGGATGTTGATGAGGGTTATCAAAACTATAAACGGCCTTTATTCCTTCTGCTTCTGGCAATTTCTGAAAGCCAGAAAACTTTGCTGCAGTTACAGCAGAAAACCCAAAGGCTTATATGTAACTATTATAGTGTCTCCTTGCTGAGATGTTCCAAAGCTAGAAAAGTTTTTATTGAGCTGAAATTTTAAAATTAAAACTAAGAAAAAATAGTGCCCCTATACTGAAGAAGATCTTAAAGAAACATAACAGGTATTGACAATTAAATTAAAGATGAAGCAATTTGAGCAGATCTTATCCTTATCTGCATGTGTGCATGGCACAATAAAATAATGATTCTGATTGTGAGATGTCTCAAAATAAATAATGATTATGATGTTATATGTGATTAGAACAGAATGTATGCTATGATCATTTCAATACCATGCTGAGCCAGTATGATATTGTATGAGCCTTTTTAACCTTTTTAGATGTTTCACAATTCCTTCAGCAATTTCCTCTAAACTTTTTATTAGTTTTATTTCACCTTCAATCAGATCATTCTAGTCAAAAGTAAAATTAAAAAACTCAGTCTAAACAGTCTCTAAAATATTTGAAACATTTCTTTAGTGAAAAAATTAAAGCCAGAATATGTACAATGGTCTTCATCAGACTTTGTTTTCTTGTTATCTTAGATAACCTGGAAATGATCTTTACCTGAACTTCTAATTTTAAAAGACTATATTCCTTGTTATAAATTATTGATCTATTAATTGTAGATTTCCTTCTTTAATGTTTAACTGCAGACATATTCTGGAACATAAACCTTATTAAATGTAACTGAGAGTGCTGAGAATCATTTACTTGTCTTGTTTTGGTAATAAGTTATTTTCTCAACAGTGATTTTATGTTTGAGTTCTCTATGCACAACAGAAAAGCTGTAAGTAGATAAGGAGGTGCTCCACTCCCACTTTTGCTCTCCATTCCACAGAGACACTATGACTAGCAAGGGAAAAAAAGAGGAAAAGCCACAATTTCAATTTAAATTTCAACTGGGAAAGTCTCATTCCTGCTCTTTCCTCTAAGAAGAGTTACAAATGCAGTATTTAAAAGAAGTCTTGTGATCCGCATTGTTGTGTGTCTCCGTTATTGTTTTCTGAGAGGAGAAATGGAAAATTAGCCAAAAATCATACTACTACATTGAGATTGAATTACAGAAACTAGATACAGAGATAGCTAAATATTTTAATAATGAATTATTAATAACAAATTATTATTATTTTAATAATGAATTATTAGCCTAACCCAAGCAGTTACCTTTATGAATCAAATACCTTTATGACCCCAGAAAGTATGCTAAAAGGTTAGATACTGTTGCAATCTTTGGGTATATTATACCGATTGGGAATTAACTCTTGTCATTAGCTTAAAAATTTTTGATAGTTTAACTTAATATAGGCTGTTCTTACACAAAATTGTCATCACCTCTTAGCACCAAATGATTTTACACCATATTAGGTATTTCTCATATTCTTGCAATGATTTAAAACAAAAATATAAATATACAGGTAGCACGCTACATTTAACCAAAAATTAAAGGAAAAAATAAATATGTAACATGTCTACCTGGGCCAAAGTAGTACTGCTGTATCTTTTACCACAGATTTAGTATTAATAGCCCTGGCATTACAACATCAGGAAACACATTGATAAATGCTAAAAGGAAATATAAGCAAGGCATACTTTATCTCTGTAAGGACTGCTGGATCTGTGATAGTCCATGTGCTATCTGGGTGCACTACTGGTTGAATGAAGTAAACGTCTACTTTTCTTGTTTACTTTTTTTCTTGTTTACACAAAACAGTAAGGAAGGGTTTGGAAGAAGTCAAAATCAAACACAATATATTGCAAAATAGAAAATAATGCAACAATAAATTAAACAAAGAAAACCAAGAAAAAAGATACATACAAATTGTATCAGCTAAAGCAGAAAGACTCTAGACATGAACTGTAGAAAAAACACACCTTTCATGGTACAATATAAGCAGACGTCAGCAGTCTCACAGATAACTCCAAAAAAGTTACACAAAGTTAATAGCTAATTGCACAAGACCTAGATCAAACAGAGTCCCAATAGGCCTATTCTGAATCCAGCTAGTCACAGTCTTACAGAAAATACAGAACTTTTGGCCTTCCTGGAAACTGCTGCATACATATGTATCATCCCTGCAACAAATGAGAAATTTCACCATTGGTTTCCTGCATTTTCTCCCCATTCTATTTGACCATGCTACCAACTATTTTCTCAAACTCCACAGGTGCTGAACATATTCTCTCTTTGAGGTTGTTAGGATTTTGTGAAGAAGCATAATTTATAGTTGTGCAAATCAAATGGATTTTATTTTCTTGATAAATGTAAAACTGAAAATCAAACTCAAATACTCAATGTTTTACTGTAAAAAAATAAGAAAATATCTGTAGCCAGATTTAAGGAAGATGGAAAGACAGAGCTATGATGATCTTTTATCTTGTGTCTGCAGGTATTAATGTGATGCCATTTTTACAGCATCTGAGCTTCACCTATTTTTCACATTAGTCATATATTGTTCTCTTATTTGGGAAAAAGATTCTCACATTTCACTACAAAAGACGGCAGCAAATTATAATTGGGAAAAAAAGTGTATCCCTTAATATTGGTTCCATTGTATAAAAAAAGGAGCATAGCATGCTGTTCACATCTTACCATACACTATATAAAGTGTACAAAATGACTTATGAGCTTCTCTTACTGGACTGGAGGGAATGTGGAGGCACAGGACATTTTATGAATTTTTGAAAGCAATATTCTTAAAAGAAACCATGCTGGGAAATGTTTAGGAAAATTGTCTATAAGATGATTTTAAAAAAAGCATAAAAATGCAGCTTTTTCTTTCAGATAGGCTTTGACATTCACTGTCTGCAGCAATCTGTCCCTTTGTGTACACAGGAGACATGATGAGCCAGCCTACTTCACTGGCAGTGAGAATCACTCTTGCTTTATATTGCAGATCAAAAACACACACACGTGTGGGCCATACTGAAGATGAAAAACAACCAGCCTGAAAGGAAACAGAAGCAATTAGTTTATTAAAAATAATAATGTCTAACAATTATACTGCTGTAACTGGCATCCATCTTTCAAGTTTGAAGGAGCCTTTTGCAATCTCAGTGGAATCTATCAATTTTTCTATCCCATATGTAAGTATAGCAACCTAGACATTCATGATGTTTGGCTTTGCATTGTGTAGAACTCACCCTTTTCATTGTCCAGTTCAAAGGGAACAGAATTATGTCTTTTTCTTACTAATACAGAGAAGTGTACTCAGTACTTCCCTGAACAATCTCCTATTCAGGTGAATGAAAGGAAGGTTCAATGCCAGTGGGAAAAATACACTCAAATTATCACAGCCTCCATAGCCCTCTTATTCTATAGTTATTCCTACTGAAGACCCTTTTCTAAGAAGAGTAAACCAGCCAGATACCTGGTTTGAGAACCCAAATCATTGCATCACACATGTAATCAGCATTAGCTTACACTGAACCCAGTATACAGGGCTCTTTGTGGTTACACAGACACAGAAGAAGTTATTTGTTTTCAACCTCATGAGAGTCAACTTTATAAAGAACAAATAAAATAATTAAGAAAGCTTTTATTATTTTATACATTAAGGTAAAACAAAACAAAAAACCAAAACCAACACACACATAAAAAAATTATATCTGTTTTAGGACATGATATTTTTTCCCCTTGAAATAAGAAGAGGTAAAATAAAAATCTTGCTTCAAACAGAGCAGAATATAAACATTTTCACTACTAAATTCAATAGGTCCTCACAGAGCCGGTTATACATGTTCGAACACGAGCAGCTCCTTATTCTACTTTTCACAGTGATTTATAAACATAACCAAGTGTGACAGGTTGACCCTGACTGGGTGCCAAGTACCCGGACAGTCTCTCGCCCCTTCCCTTTACCAATAAGATGACAAACTCGTGAGTGTTAAGACCAGGCAGTTTAATATAAGCAAAGAAAGATTTGTGCGTGCAAGAAGCAAAGAGAAGGCAAATCTAATCTCTACTTTCCATTCAACAAAGGTCAGGTCACATCCTGAGAAGCAGGGCCCTACGCGTTGGTTGTCCCCTCAGCAGGCAGCCATCGGAGAACAACCCCGTGCCACCACCCCTGCTGTTCTTTTATATCTGAGCTGACGTCATATGGTCTGGAATATCCCTTTGGTCAGTCTGGGTCACCTGACCTGCTGGTGTCCCCTCTGCCTCTCCCTCACAGCAGTCAAAACAGTGGAGTGTTACCTCCAAAGCTGCTGAGGCTCGGATAGACCCAGTACACCAAGAGGGAAACAATTGAGTATCTACACTGACCCTCACTAAGATCTTTGAAACACAGGATCAAATTGCTACACAAGAGATGAAAATACCACATATGAAAATACTCACTGAAATTCTTTTAGCCCAGTTTTGGTTACTTTTTTTCCAGGTTAATATTTGATTCTGCAAAACTGTTTCTCCCTTTCCTCTGCTCTGCAATTACTATTCTGCACTCAGATCTACAACATGACACAAACTCATTATAGGCTGTAACACCTCGGATCCAGAACCGCAAGGTCACCCAGGCATTTTATTTTTAAGAATAAACAAGGGTCCAAAAATTCACCCACCAAATGTTTTGAGAGCCTTCAGATCTTTAATACCTTGAGGTAGCGCAAAGAAGAAAAAGCTGTACACTTCTTCTCAGGAGATCCTCTTACCAATAATTTTTAAAAATATGGGAGAAAATAAGAGATCTTGGCAAAAGTGCAAAGGAATAACATACAACCAAGACAGAGCATTTCACAAAGCACTGACCCAGTACACATCAAATCACACAATTTAGCAAAATCCAACCCACTCAGTTTTAAGTTACCTAAAAGATTAAGAAAATAGTAAAGGCACAAAGAGATTAAGAGAAGAAAAAGGAGTAAAGAAAGAGATTAAGGGAAAAATAGCTACTGTCAGAGAGTTCTGTGTAAATCCAGTTTCACATGGTGGAGGTAGGTCCCAAAAGAGAAAAAGCACAAGATGGAGGCCATGTTTGCTGTTTTTGCTTTCTGACCCTCTGTGGCCACCCCTCCCAAAAGTCCAGGATGGACTTTTGGCTCACTGGCTACTCTATTGCTTCAGACCAAAATGAGGGGTGGTGTAGTCAGAGGATGGGTTAGGGACTCCAGGGTGTGTGATGTGAGAGGGCTCCAGGTTAACAATATCTTTTGATTGACAACCTCTCAGGGGTCTCCCCATGAGGCTACAAGGGCCCACCATGTGGCATCCATGAGCTCTTCCCCCGGCTCCCTCCCCCACTTGAGTTGGTTCCGACCCAATAATATAATCCAGGGTCTCACATATGCCACGCATATTCTTTGTGGATGTTACTGAAACCAGACTCTCTCTCTCATCTGTAGATGGAGATAGATTCACAAAGGTAGTTCAGATATGAAGAAAACTAAATAATTTACACTTCCTCCCTGTTGACTAGAACGAGCATCTACAGTGACTACACACCTAACTATGGTACATCAGCTGTGGAGGATTGATGCAGACTGCCTATTTACGTACTTAAAATAAAAGGCCCATTTCCCTGCATAAACAAAAAATATACTAGGTGTGAAATTTTTTTAGTAAGTATTTTTCAAGTTGGTATGATAACTTGGGATGCATATTTTGGGATGCTAAATTTGAATAGGAAAATAAGCAGGGCTGTGGGAAATAAAGTTGTAAAGGATAAAATTCCACCAGAGGAGGCCTGTGCAAAGCTACCTTTTTTGTACACGATCACTTTTTCGCATGCTATCACTAGTCTTATCAACACCTTAACATCTAAGCAACTAAAATTAAAAGGAGCTAAATTTCAGTTCTAGTTGTCTCATGCAACTGCTATGAAGCTCAATTTGAGACAAACAAAACTGACACTGTTTTTTTATGAGGGCACAGCCTTCACAGAATCACAGAATCAACTAGGTTGGAAAAGACCTCTGAGATCATTGAGTCCAACCTTTGACCTGACACCACCTTGTCTACTAGACCATGGCACTCAGTGCCACATCCTCTTCTTAAATACCTCTAGGGATGGTGACTCCTCCACCTCCCTGGGCATCTCCTTCCAATGCCTTATCACTTTTTCTATAAAGAACTTCTTCCTAATGTGCAATCTAAACCTCCCCTGGCACAGCTTAAGACTGTGCCTTTGTCCTACTACTGGTTGCCTGGGAGAAGGGATCAATACCCATGCAGCTACAACCTCCTTTTTGGTAGTTGTAGAGAGTGATAAGGTCTCTTCCGAGCCTCCTCTTCCCCAGTCTAAACAACCGCAACTCCTTCAGCTGCTCCTCACAGGACTTGTGCTCCATTCCCTTCACTAGCCTTGTTGCCCTTCTTTACACACACTCCAACACCTCAACATCCTTCCTATATTGAAGGGTCCAGAACTGGACACGGTACTCATGGTGTGCCTAACCAGTGCTGAGTACAGG
This sequence comes from Calyptomena viridis, assembly GCA_013390005.1. Classification (NCBI taxonomy): domain Eukaryota; kingdom Metazoa; phylum Chordata; class Aves; order Passeriformes; family Eurylaimidae; genus Calyptomena; species Calyptomena viridis. The sequence goes on along the minus strand of WEIV01028237.1, from coordinate 78,296 downwards.
GGAAGAATCACTTCTCTGGTCCTACTGGCCACACTATTCTTAATACAGGCCAGGATGCCATTGGCCTTCTTGTCTACCTGGGCACACTGCTGGCTCATGCTCAGTTTCCTGTCAATCAGCAGCCGCAGGTCGGCCAATCTATCCAGCCTGTCTGGGTCCCTCTGCAGAGCCCTCCTACCCTCCAGCATATCAACACTCCCCCCCAACTTGGTGTCGTCTGCAAATTTGCTGATGGTGGACTATCCCCTCATCCAGATCATCATTAAAGATATTAAACAAGACAGGGCCCAACATCGATCCCTGGGGAACACCACTGGTGACCAGCCACCAACCGGATGTGGCACCATTCACCAGCACCCTCTGGACCTGGCCATCCAACCAGTTCTTAACCCAGGGCAAAGTGCACCTGTCCAAGCTGTGGCTTGCCAGGTTTTCCAGGAGTATACTATGGGAAATGGTGTCAAAGGCTTTGCTCAAGTCCAGGTAGACTACATCCACAACCTTCCCATCATTCACCAGGTGGATTACCTGGTCATAAGAGGAGATCATGTTGGTCAAGCAGGACCTGCTCCTCCTAAATCCATGCTAGCTGGGTCTGATCCTCCATCCATCCTGTATGTGCTGTGTGATCGCACTCAAGATGACCTGCTCCATAATCTTGCCAGGCATCAAGCTCAGGCTGACAGGCCTGTAGATTCCTGTATCTTCTTTCTGGCCCTTCTTGTGGGTAGGTGTCACACTGGACACCTTCCAGTCATCTGGAACCACCCCGGTGAGCCAAGACTGGTGATAAATGGTGGAAAGCAGCTTGACAAGCTCTTCCACCAGCTCCCTCATCATCCTGGGATGGATTCTATCTGGTCCCACAGACTTTGTGAGGACCCACATGGCTCAGTAGGTCCCCTACTGCTTCCTCCTGTTTTACAGGGGTGCTATTTGGCTCCCCATCCCTGTCTACCAGCTCAGGAGATCAGATGCCCTGAGGACATTGCCTCTGTACCTGCAACTACCCCTTTACCTATAACACAGCTTCACAAAACATCAAAATTACAGCAAAATGAAATTTTCTCTGAACAGTAGCCTATGAAAGAAGAAAAGGATTTGATTAAGGGAGACAAAGAGATGAGCTGTCAGTTCCCATTTTGAAATAAGTGATCAAGAGACACCAGATGAGGAGAGAGATTGAATGAGCATATTTCAGTTCTTACAGGTTTACTCCCTGCAATGCCACAAACAATAATTATAATAAATAGTAAGTGATCCAGAGAGGGCCTGCATAAATTAAAAAAAACTACAATTTAAAAGGGGCAGAAGCTAACACCTCCTTCTGTTATCATAATTTGTGTTAGTAGAGGGCTTCCTGACTTGTTTGTTATGTAGCTCAGATACCTGAAAATTAAACATTGCACGAACAGGATTAGGTCATGCCAGGTTTACTTTACAAATGCCCCACCCTTGCTTTGCACTATTTTTACAATTTAAAAAAATCATGCTATATATCAGCTTTCTTTTGTCAGTTCATAGCACGGCTTTTATAGTGACAGGTGTGCCATTTTGGCAAACTGCAAACATGGCTCAGCACTTTCATCACCATAAACCATTTCCAGGAGCTTATAACACAGCCTGAAATTAAAATCTTTTCTGTATAAAGGAGTCAGTCTCAAAAGTGGAAGGAAAAAAAAACAAAACAGAACCAAACAAACCACAACACTACAACTACAGTGGACAAAATAATTTTTTCCCCAAGCTTTCAGAACTACATGGTATAGCATTGAGTGGATGATACCTTCTCTGAAAGATTTCAAATCATGTCTTTGTTTCCTCTACTGTCATGAAATCAAAACCTTCTGATCAGGAGAGAAACATTCCACTAGTGGTTTTCTCTTGACTCATGCACTAGAATCCCGCACTTGTTAGAGGCTAAACATTCACTTGTACAAAAATGTGATCCTTGTCACTAGCAAGTAACTCGGCAACTGAGTTAGACAGTCAGATTTCATCCTGCTTTCTCCTTCTTGCTGAGAACTGTACCTTTTTCATGTACAATTTATGGGGGAGCACAATACCCAATTTAACTCATCATTGGAATTACCTTTTATTAAATAAGCGCAACATATTTTAGTGGAAAACAGAGAATTTCTTCATTTTAGTATTATAAGAAAGGATACTCCAGGAGATTTTTGTGCCCATCCATGTGTCTAATTTTGATTTGTGCTTTATTTTGTGCTTTTGAACAGTCACATGAACTTCAAATTGCCTTCACTTTACTGCGGTATATTGCAATTTTCCTGTTACTCACAAAGCAATCCAAGTGATGAGATTACTCACACTTAGAAATACCTTACATGATCAAACAACTAGTGAACAACAAATGTAAGCTAACAGTCTATCAGAAACCGACCTTCTAGCTAAAATCTTTTTGAACAATTGGAGAAATACGGATGATTTTATGACGTATTCAAAGTTTTTAACCAAAAATTATTCTAAGGTTGCCTGGAAAATCAAAATAATAAAAGTACTGAAATCTATTACAATAATTATGTCAATGAGGGAAGGGAGAGTAAAACCCTGAGCAACTTGGTCTGATCTCACAAGCTGTCCCTGCTTTGAACAAGTTGTACTAGAGACCATCTGAAGTCCCTTCCAGCCTGAGTTTTCCTGTGGTTCTATGGAGAAAGGCGCCATCACTTAAAATGCCAGCCAGAGTTTCACTTATACAACCCAGAAGGTATGGCATCAAAAATTAGAATATCTGAGAGAGAGAACAAGTTATTCCAGAAGATCCACATTTGATCTTCACAGAATTAAAAATCACACTACAGTGTAACTTAGGCCAGTTAAAATCACTAGGGGAAAAATCTCTGTGGCCGCACACTTGCTCTGCATTGAAATCTTGGCACGACTAATATCAGAAAGAGTTGCAACAATAAGAAGAAGACACAGTGCCTTGGATAAGTTCCAATGTAATATTGCCTTTAGCAAAAGGAAAGGAGAAATGTCAGAGAAAGATAGATATATTTGAAAACTAATGTTCAGTTTTGTAGAAATGTTTTTGGCAATGATGGTTCCAACAATTTCTTATTTAAAAGCAAAACCAAGACTTTCTTAGAGAAATGATGAGTTATGTTTATGAGTACTTTAGGAAATGTTTTGTATTTCTTTACACAAGTTGGCAACAATAATGGATCTTTATATGAGAAGCACAAATAACCACTGTGCAACCATATACCCTTAGTCAGAACGATTTTTTTTTGCCCAACCAGAAAGATGTGTTCCTCCTCTCAAAAGTACACTCAAAACAAGACAAAATTTCTGAGAAGGTAACACTTCTGTAAACTTTTCTACACTCATCTCTAGAAAGTACTTTTCAGAGGACCGCAAGTTCATTAAACTGCTGTGTATTTAAGCACTCACAGCTTGATTTCAGTTGATTTCTAGTACAATTGATTTCCATTTTCTTCTTGAAGTTCTGGGATGTTTGCAGGTTCTTATGCTGATGTACTGGTTTGTCTTCAGTAAATTTTTACAGTATCAACTTACTGAATTTTCTTCAGTGCCACACTGAATTTTTGTACTACTAAATATGACATGAACAATATTATTTCAGCATTACAAAAGGAATAAGGATTTTATTACTTGAAACATGGCCACTGCTGTTTTCAAAGCATTTTCTAAAAATTACTTGTAATTGAACAAAGATAAAGGATTGGAACAACATGGCATCTGAGTTTTGATTTTTTTCTTTAGACTCCAGACTAGAAGAAAATCTCAGTAACATTATAGTCTTTTGTATAACACTTACAAATAATACTCAGCACGAATTTTTGTTTCTTTTTGCCTTGAGATTCTCCTCTAATGAACTGAAGGGCTTTATTTTGAGAACTGGAACAAAAGTGATGTAACTATAAAAATTTCATGCATATATTTCCACTTTATAAGATGGAACTTTCCATCTTAAGATATTTTAGTTTAGCATTTGGGAGATCATTTTCCATTTCCTTTTTTATTCAGTTGTTTGTTTGGAGCCATTCCCCTTAATATGGAAAACAAACTGTTTAAGTAAAGAGAACAGCATCAGTCTGGTATTCACATAGTGATTGTGTTGCTTTGTTTAAAATACAGGATAATCATCTCCAGCATTGCCTTATTCCAGTCTTATATCAGTTATGGGAAAGTTATTGCCAAACCAGCAGATGTGTAATGGAGTGGCAACTGAGAACATGGGCATAGAGATATTTCTGAATAGGCACATCCTTGCTCCTGAGTAGAGTAAAAGATCTTTGCTTTCTGTACATGTCTCTGCGAGGACACTCAACTACAATCTGAGCTACCCAGGTCTGCTGAAACTGTAATTTAAGACAAGTTCTGTTGAAGAATGATGTTGTATTTCTACCAGGAAAAAAATATTTAATCTACATCTTACATGTGCCCAAACTTCTTTTTTTGCGGACATGCTGAAACCAGTAGGCAAATCTAAAAAAAACCAGACTAATTTCCTGATAATGATGAGAAATTTGCAGGTGTTCTCATCTGTATTCTGAGGCAATTAACTAAAACCATAAATATGTCATTATTTGATTTAATAAAATTTATCCAATGTGATAAAGCTGGGAAAATTTTTGAGCCATTTTTACCATTTGGAAAAAAGAAAGACATGTGTGATAACTGATACAATAACAAAGAATACACGTCAACCCAAACTATTTACTTCTTTTGCAGAGAGAGTGTAGAAACCATAAATCTTAACTAAAGCTTTTGAATCTGCCTCAGGATGGATTTCTGAAAAATAATTCGGTTGATGACATTTCTTAATTGTGGGAATAAAACTTCACAAAGCAGCTGAAGAGTAAAATAGGCCAGGCAAATGGGCTGAGCCAGAAATGCACTCTGTCACGCAAGGACCCTTCTTCTTTACTCAGCATTGTCATGGCTTCAAGCACGGAGGCTTTGTTTCAGGCCAGGTATGAAGAGTTATGTTTTCATAGGCAAAATAGAACTGAAAAAATAATCAGAAGAAGGGAAAGTATTGCATCACTATTTTTGAAAGACAGATTCATTATACAAGTCCTTAGCATCCTTATATCTTATAAGATATCCTTATATCCTTATATACTTAGTCCTGAAGTATTCAAAGTACGGGAAAAAAAGGGAGAAAATTTTGAAAACTACCATTCTTATCACAAACATAATAATCCGTATGAAATGCAGAACATTTTTCCATAAAAGTCTGCAGAAACAAGAGAAATGAGATTAAACTACTAGGAGACATTTAATATGAATAAAAATAAGTGCTTTATACAATAGTGACCTTCTGGAATTTGCTGCAATTGGAGACTGAGAAGGCAGTTGTTGGCTACACTTTCAAAAGAGGATGAGTGAAATATGTGGATCTATAACCAGATAACAAAAGGACCAAACTCTTTAAGGGATTGCAGAATTAGGCATGTAAACTCTGACAGGTCTGGGTGCTAGTGAAGTACTAGGGCACAGAAAGCAGCTGCGCTGGTGTGTTCTCCCTAAACAGCATTTCTCTCATGCAATGAGGCACTTACATTCTCAGGGTATGTGGAACAAGAAAAATTTATTGAAGCACCCTCTACTTCCAATTACATGTTTTAACAGCAAAATCAGTAAAGCACTAGAACACACACTTTTGATAGTTAGGTAAGGAAATTATATTCATAAAATAAGAGATACAGTTAATTCTGCTTTAGAACTACATGACCTCTCAAGGTGTGTTTCAAGTCTTGGGTGCAGAATCAGCAATCTCTTAGGCCAAACAGGTGCCCAATTTTTACTGCTTACCAGTCAATTTACCAGTTCAGGATCTAGTTTTACTTTATAAAGTGAGCATCCTTGGGTCTTCTATTATCTTGATCTTCAGATTTCTGCTGTTGTAAAATTAGCATTGGCTTAAATCACAACTTTGCAAGCATTATGAACAGGAGTATAGTTTTATTCTAGATTAGATTTAAGAAGACATTGAAGATAGAAGAAAATTGCAGAGGAATCCACAGATATATAGCCTGAATTTTGACACCATTTTCAGTTCACTATCAAGGGCTCACTCAAGACCAGGAAAAGGTAGGTAAAGATATTTCGGTAAAAATTATTTTCTATCTCTGAGATACTTCAACAAACAAAGGGGTTAATAGCAACTAAAAGAAATAAGCTGCTATTAAACAGCTGACCATTTTCCAGAAGGGACTATATTCACTACTGGGATGGCAAAAGATAAATAAATAAATAGTAAATGACTGATAAGAAAGTCACCAGAAGGGTGATGTATTTTTATAAGTTTTCTCAGTTTTTATCTGAAGCTTATTGTTACATTCTGTACATTTATGAGATATGATGAAATACTTGTTAGAGAAGCAATTCTATCAGGATAGTAAAAAACATTTATGACACAGATTATCTTGGTGTCTTGAAGACGACTGAGGACACTAGAGAAATACGATACTAGTCAGGAGACTCTGGTGTGTTTCAAGCCAAATCATAACAGTTACTGGAAGCTGTAACAACTGTAAAGGCAGAAGAACTTGGTAGTGCTATCCCCCATTTGTATATAGTAAAATGAGGAAGGATTGACAGAGCTGATAAAATCAGGATACTTAGTTCTGAGAAAATGTATAAAATAGTTTTATACATTGCAAAAGTAATGTCTTTTTGATGTGAATATACAACAACTGATGAAAATTGGAAAGTTTAGCAATGAGTATCTAAGCTAGTGTGATTCTTGAATGGTCTTGCAAATACAGGGAGGAGGCAGTTGCTGAATGCATGCCATCCTTTTTCAGTGCAGAAATTCCAATATGGTTAGAGAAATATGCTGATGACTCAATAAATTGCACAATTCCTACTTTAGCTGGCAATGAATATGTAACTCATTGATGTATCAGGTTCACTAAAGTATTTTACTTATATTTTATTAAAAGCCCCACAGCTAATTTACTATTGATCGTGAGTCTCCACTGACTCTACTCTCCCTAGGAG
>WEIV01028237.1:36438-62039 GCA_013390005.1 Calyptomena viridis | reverse complement strand
GTGAATGCCTTTATTAAAGCCTAGCTCCCATTGTCAAATTACTATAGTCAAAAATAAATATTTCTCTAATCTAAAAGTCAGTTTCCCCATCAAAACTGCAAGACAAGTAATAACAGCCACATCTATATTTTTCTTGATTTTAAAAAGCAATCATTTATAATTCTTNAGTGTATAACAAGAAATAAAATATACATGAACTACACAGATTTTTCAGGATTCATTCTACAAATTGCCTACCTCTATAACAAAATGTAAAATACAGTTTGATTCTGTCAAAGAACACTGATATCAAAGTATAATAAATTAGAATTAGAAAGAAGCAAAATATGTCACATTTTGGATTCTCAAATAAATGATTTACTGTCTTGGAAGTACTGAAGAGTAGGACTGTGCAGCACATTTTCTAAATATCAAATTTCACTGTTCTGAAAAAAAAAATATTCATCAAGTAAGTACCTCGAAAGACGTGGCAAGAGCAGGATAAAAAGTTGATGTCATAAGAATTACTCAAACTAGATAGAAATTCCATACATTCTATTATATATCAGTTTAGACCCTATTTTCTTCACAATTTACATGTATTGCATATTGTACCTCACATGGGTAGTATCATGTTTATATTAGTTTCTCTAAGAGTATCACCATGTGACATAAAGAATGTTTAGACGTGGTGTTAATTTTCATTTATACACTCACGTGATTTTATATTAATTCTTTAAAAGAGAAAAGCTGAGGACATAAATTGTTTATATAGGAACAAACCCATAGGTGCCTGAGTAAAACATACTGAGGGAAAGATTTTTCAGGCAGGAGAAGATTATTGTTAGAGAGAAATTAGAATGTAGTAAGATAACAAGATATTAATAAATCCTGTCTAATAGATGTAAAGATTATTTGTTTTCATTGTAATTCTATAATAAAATTAAAGATTATCTATTTTTAATTGCAATCCTCCTTTGAAAAACAAAAAGAAATCTTTGTTATTTGTTTCCTTGTTTATTACCTCTCAGCAATTGATTTCCCTATCGAGGAGTACTCATTTCACATTCAAAAGCGTATTTCCTACCTTCAAACGCTCTTCACATGCAGTCTTTTTTTATTTTGTTCCAAATATTGCTGTTATTAGTGCAAATACAGATCAAAGGGCAAACAACAACACTTGAGAAAATCTCATAAAGCTCAATCACAGAAACTACTTCCAACGTCAGCATACATTTCAATGTCTCTGTAGACAACAGCAATAGCCTTGAGTGGGTAAATCAGACCATGTGTAATTCCTAATCAGAGCAATAACCTAGAAGAGGTTTGGGGTTTTTTTATCTCCATCATCTATAGCCTCAAAGACCTAGTTTCCTGGTACTAACTTGGTTGGACAATGAAAACAGTTCAATTAACAATACTGTTAAGGGGAAAGACATTTTGAAACCTCATTCAGCTTTGGTTTTTTTGGTTTTTGTTTGTTTGTTTGAAGTCTAAAGACTTCTCATTAATTTATGACAGATGAAGACCAAATACAGTTTTGTAAATTCATTAAACAAGGTAAAAATTACTTTAATGTTACCATTAAAGGAGCTAGCACACCATTTAGTTGACACTTTCTCTACACTCTAGCTCACACTCAGACTGGGTCAGTGATCTCTAAGGTGACCTTTCACTTGCTTTGATGCAAGATGGGTTTCTCCCATAAAAAAAGGGATTCAGTAACAGTTCACTGAAATTCTATTTCAATATTGCCAGGACTGATACAAATAAAATACTACTTCTTATAGTCAGAATATATTTCTTGAAAAGGCAGAATTTTTATGTAATATATTATTTGGAGGTTTCATGAGAATAAGACTATCCCATGTATAATGAAAATGGCAGTAAATAACACAGTGAATCTTTTTAACCCTCACATTCTTAAATATTTTTTGAGAGAACTGAGGTTGCAATTACAGTGAGTCTTAATCTTACTGAAAAATGGCCACAACTGTTTTGTGAACTAGTTAGATAAAGGATAGGTTAATCTTCTTATTTAATTTTGAAATATTATGCAAAATATCTAAAAAGTAGTAACAATATTTTTTAGAATAATATCAATTTTCTATAGTCTGCTATATTTTAAAATCTTTTCTCCTGCTTTTGGTTTAAGCATATTCAGATGATGTGTTTTGTAAACAAATTTTGTACCAGAGATTAATTCCCCATCAATGATTCAGATGGAATGCTTCTGGAGTAAAAGAAGGCCAAAGAGAAAGGATGGATTTAATTTGAACTCTAAGTGAACCAGACTGCTGGCCTTTAAAGACAAGAAGCTTGTTAGTGAACTTTTAAACTGAATGGTGAGGAAAAGCTAAGATGTATAAAAGAGTGTCTTTTACAGAGAAGACCATAAAAATTGTCTAACTCATGAAAGATACAAAATAGTCCTGTAAGAAATAGGAGTGCCATTTAAATAGAATGCTAAGAGGACCAAAATGCGTACTTTAACACCAATGTCAAAATCTAAAAAACAAGAGAGCAGAAAAAGGAAAATACAGCTGAGAATGAATAAGTATATTGGAAAGTTGGTGGAAGAAAAACACTCACTCAAAAAATAATCAAGGTACAAGAAATACCAATAAGAGAGACTTGGCTGTGCTAGTGATCATGAAATCAAAAAAATCACAGAAGCATTGAGATTGGAAAAGACCTCCAAGATCATTGAGGTCAACATTTGATCAAACACCACCATGTCAACTAAACCATAGAATTAAGTGCTACATCCAGTGGTTTCTTGAACACTGCCAAGAATGATGACTCACTGGTCAGCCTGTTCCAGTGTCCGACCACCCTTTTAGTGAAGAAATTCTTCCTGATGTCCAACCTGAAACTCCTTTGGCAAAGCTTGAGGCCATTGCCTCTTGTCCTGTCACTTCTTGCCTGTGAGAAGAGGCTGATCCCCCCCACCTGTCTACAACCTCCTTTCATGTAGTTGTAAAGAGTGATAAGGTCTCCCCCGAGACTCCTTTCCTCCAGGCTAAACACCCCCAGCTCCCTCAACCACTCCTCACAGGACTCGCTCACTAGATCCTTCACTAGCTTCGTTGCCCTTCTCTAATGAAACGCTGTATGTTTAAAAAGCTGGTCTTGTTATGACAGAAGCAGAGAGAATATCTTTGTGCTACTCTATACATCTGAGGTTAAAATGGAAGGTTCAGATAAGGGCTGCAAGGTGCAGAATGTCCTCTGGATGAGGAAGCAGGAATTTAGGACTCTTCAGAGAAGGAATTTGCAACTCTTCAGATTGGACTAGCAACACTTTGCATTTGCAGTATCAGCAAAGAATGTTCATTACTCTCCCTGAGACACCTGGAAGGTATACTAGTGTCTCCTGAATAGCTATCTTCAGTATTCCTGTTACTGAAGTCTAAAATAAAAAAAAAAAAAAAAGAACAAGAAAAAGAAAAAAGTAAACTGAAACCTTCTAAACCCCAGCCTCAGCCAGGCCACTTAGCTAGCAAATAATCTGTTGTTCCACATCATGGCTGCAGTCACTTCGTGTCAAATATCTCATCTACCTGAAACACCAGATCATACCCATCATTTTCTACTGACTACATCACTATTTCCTTACTTGCTCATTAGTTCTCCTAAATGGATCTAAACTTCCATAATCACAGGAGATGCAAACACTCCCACTTACTATTTTCTCACATTTTTTCTCAGTCTTTCTTTACAGGCTCCCTCAAATTTCCCTTTCACCGTGGGTGATGGTCACCATACATTTATTGTTACTGAGACTTTGATACAATTGTGGTGTCCTTCTGAATTTCAAAGAAAAATAATAACTCCATCACAGTAAGTGTCAATTTTTCCATCACAGGGCCATCTAACCATATGGCCCCATGTTTGTATGTTTGGTCATTATAAACCACAGTTAGCTTTTGTTTAACATCTATTCTCTTAGAAAACTGTCTTTCTAAAGACACTGCTGAAATCCCAGAGAAAATGGTAAAACACTATGAATGAGAGGATTAAGAGGGGGCACTGAAATACAAACTGTACTAATAACGATATAAATCAAAATTATGTAATGCTGGTTGCTGGTGCTGAGGTATTAAAAAGAGCAAATTCCCTCTAAGTCACTATAATAGGGCAAATCCATCAACATAATCTTGCTGCTACTGTACAATGAGCCACAGAAATAACTGCAGACAATTTACTTCTCCAACCCTTCTAACTCCTCAGTCCTACAAAAGCCCTGTGCTTTCATCCTTTTTAGACTCAGTTCTTGACTGCTATTCTACAGATGACTTATAGTCTCTGTAACACAATCTTTTATTTATAAGCAAGAGACTCTATTACAACAACTTGGAAGAAAGCCTGATTTTGTCACGTAGTTGATTTAAAGGATTTGCATTTCTAAACATTCTGTATGCATTTTAATGCACTTAAATAAGAAAACCATCTGTGCATTTCTTTCTTTATTTGAAACTATGCTTGGCAAATAATCATTACAATTATAAGTAGCATACCATTAAGCATATGGTTAAATGACAACATATTTGCTTATTTCAAGATCAGCTCACGTGAAAGCACTGCTTTGTCTAATATTAAAATTCATACATCAAAGTTTTTTAATAATAAAAGACACCCACCTATAAAATAATGTTGCTTCGCCTCAGAAGAAAATACATGACCATTGTGTCTAGAGGTTTAGAGCTGTACATAAAGTTAGGTTCTTGGCACAGTTCAACATCCCACTTGGCCTCTTGCTCAAGGAAATCTTTTTTAAATGCTGACAATCTCAGACACTGTGCCTGGAAAATATTTACCACTTCTTTATGAACTTAAGGAGACTTCATCTGAGCTGCAATATGTATTACTGCAGTCCTTGCCAGTCCATAATGAAATGTCACAGTCCTCAAATGAAAGATACTGTGTGAATGTATGCAATATCTAGCTTCCTCACAATCATCTTTTACTCCCAGGATACAAGACAAATAACAGGCAGGAGATGAGAACTTACATAAAAAAGGAACTCGCATACAAAACTGAGCAATTTAGAGGCTTAGATCCCCTTTAACGTTTATTCCTTCTCAGTTTTCTAGTGGAAGATGGTAAAGTCTGCCTGTGAATGCCCACATAAAAAGCAAAATTGTGCATTATTTCTCAAGTCTTGAAAAAAAAATATTTTGATTTGAATTAAAAATATGATTCCATGAAGCTCTTTGACCTGTAAATTCAGCATGGGATCTGATATTTTGACTCTATTCTTTCTTGCTCCAGTATGACTCTCAAGCTAATATTGTCTGTTAAAAAAACTGGATGAGTGATGCATGAGCTGAAAGTTTCCAACACATTGTCTCAACAGCACATTTACTCAGCAGAATGTACAAGGAAACATATGAAAATAGGAGAAGAAAATGGATTTAAGACTGTCTAGTTTCAATTACCTGTATAGGATAATATTGTATTTCCTTACTTATACTCTTCACATGTAAAAATTAAAATAAATTCAGAGAAGTATGTGCAGACACATTTTCTTTTGACAGAGCTAAACAAACTCCTCTGTAAAACAGATAGTTCTGTTTTACCAATTAGGGTGTGTAGCAATGAACCACAAGGTATCAGCTTCAACTTGGAAAGAAAATACGTACATGAAAATAAAAACATTAGGTGGTAAAAGGATGAGAGAAAGTGATGTTAGAGGACAGGAGGGCTCTGCAAAGGGACCTCGACAGGCTGGATAGATGGGCAGAATCCAATGGCATGAGATTTAACAAGTCTAAGTGCTGTGTTCTACACTTTGGCAACAACAACTCCCTGCAGAGCTATAGGCTGGGGACAGAGTGGCTGGACAGTGACCAGGCAGAAAAGGACCTGGGGGTACTGGTTGACAGCAGGATGAACATAAGCCAGCAGTGTGCCCAGGTGGCAAAGAAGGCCAATGGCATCCTGGCCTGTATCAGGAACAGTGTGGCCGGCAGGACTAGGGAAGTCATTCTTCCCCTGTACTCAGCACTGGTTAGGCTACGCCTTGAGTACTGTGTCCAGTTCTGGGCCCCTCGATTTAAGAAAGATGTTGAGGTGCTCAGCTGTGTCCAGAGAAGGGCAATAAGGCTGGTGAGGGGTCTAGAACATAAATCTGAGAGCAAGAGAAAACATTTTCCAGGATCAAGTCATGAGAGCTTTGGTGAGTCAGCTCAGCTCACTCAAGTAAATTGATGCAGCCTTTTCACTTTTCACTTCTTGCTTTTACTTACTTTCTCTATGCTTTTCAATGGAAGAAGAATGTCTTCTTCACTGTTCTTCTGATCAATCTTTTAATCTTACCAAACCATATGGAAAATAGATTTTTAATTTTTGACAGCATGAAGCCAAGATATTGACCAAATCAATTTCTCCTTCTTTCCTGTCCTCTGAAAATATATTTATTCTTACCAAAAGAATAATCCCAGTAAGAGAACCCAAGAAGCCACCTTCAAACTTTGCTATAGTTGCCAGATTAGTCTCACTCTCACATGCAAGTCATCAGTTCGACCTTTATCAAAACCACTAGACCTCCTAACTCAAACAAAACTCCATTATGATGTTTGATTAGAGATCTACCTTATTAACATCTGCATAAGGACTACAAATAAAATTTACAATATTTGACTTGTCTTTCCTACAAATTCGTTCTATTAACCCACTGTAGCCTAACAATTGTTCTATGCTGCTTTTCACTGCCCTGTATAGTTTTTTGCATAGCCTCATTCATAAAACCTTAGCAGAAATTCTATCTAGTTCTGGAGACTTGATAGTTTTCTTTTGTGCTAAATTACTAAATGCTTCCTCCTCACTGGTCACAAAATCACTCAGAGTACTGCATACACAAATAGTATCAGATGATATATTTCTCCTCGTCCCTCAAGTAAATATACTGGAGAAGCATCCATGTAATTGTATGCTTTATCATTCCCTCTATCTTCTTTTCTAATCCCTTCCTCTTATGTCTCTATCCTCAGTGAATTCTGAGGGTTTTTAACCTAAAAACAAGTCTTGTATATGTGTTTCTATAGGTCTAATTTTAGTTCTCCTGGCATTGCTAATGCATTTTTCTTTTTATAGCATTCAATATTTTGCTTAAATTCTTTTAATGATATATGTCTTCTTCTGCTGTTGCTTACACTTTTTACATAGTTGTTGACTTTTATTCTTGTCTAAATTGGCCTAGTGATTTTATACTATGTTTAGTCAGGATTGTTTCTTATGCTGAATAGATATTTATATAAAATAGGATATTTATTACTGAGTCCTTGATATTCCACTCAAATTCATTTCAGTCCACTAGGAGCTTTCAGATGCTTGTTTTGGTTACTGTTACAAATAATTATTGCGTAAAATTTTAAGTCTGAAGTAAAGGTATAATAGTAATGCCGTAAATCCAAGACATGATCTAGAGGTCCCNCCCCCCCCCCCCCCCCACTTTTTTTATAAACTAATTTAAACTTTTATTCAGCATTTATTATTCTGTCACCTCCAAGAGTGATAAATAGCAATATTTTGCCCTTTGGATAAGCCAGACAGGACAAGTAGTCTTTGGGACTGGGTCTGACACTAGCCCAGCTCCCTAGTCTACTTCCTAGAAACAGAAGATTTGTAACATAAAGCAACCATTCAGAAAATTTGATTCTGCTTTCTGTGCCACAGGCATCATTTTCCAGAGCTCAGAGCCAACAAAGATGCTCTGTGTCCAGAATTAAAGTCTTCTCTACACAGCTAGGATAAAAGGTTTCTAAATGAACAATGGATCAAGTCTTGAGGGAAGATTTTATGTAAACTGTAAATTATAACAGTTTAGACTCCTTCAGGCTAATCTCTGATGTTGGCCATTAGTCCTTTTCTACTGTAATATGAGCCGTAATAGTTTCATTCACTTTGTTCTTTTAATTATACACATCTAATGAATATTACTAGGCTTTGTTTCCCTGTTGTATTCTGTCTTTTTGAAATACCGTGTGACCTGAACTTACAACCTCAATGATGGATCTTTAATGATCTGTAGGCAATGAGCCTCATAACTTCCTCTTGCCAGATCAGCTTTCATTTCAGACAATTTTATTACTCCTTAGCAATATAAACACAAGTATTACTGTTTTGTTTATGAGGGTTTCCATTCTTGGCATTTTATCCATCCCTCATCCATTGCATTTCTGCAGTTATCATGGCTTTTTCAGTCTAAACAACCAACTAGAATACCCTTTAGAATATCCTTTAGAAAGAACAATTGAACTGGCCAGCATGCTGACTCATGCAGGGTAATGAAAAGCACATGGTATGTGGATGATGTTTTACGACGCTTAAAATCATCTTGCATTGAAATGAGAACATCAATATCTGGTCTTAGCTGGCATAAGGCTTTCTCTTTTCACAAAGAAGTATAAGGACCTTCATGTACTTCTGGGCATGTGGACTTCTAAAGGACTTTCCTTTGCACATCTCATACTGGCGACCCTACAAAGGTCTCCTCCTTACATTTAGTTTATTTCCTTTCCAATCCAAAGCGTACACAGGGACTACAGGTCTTGGGGTCTTTGCTCCACCCTATCACCTTCCATTTAATGGGAAAAATAAGGAGACACAGAGTTTAAAATACAAACAGAAGTCTCCTGCTGACTCTAAGGCTGAATCAGATTAAGAGAACAAAACAGTATTAAGCACTTTCGTTTTGAGTTGATAGGCAATTTCTGTCAAGGCTCACAGCTATGTTGAACCTTAACTCCGCTGCCAGTCATAGGGCTGGATATAATTCTATTATACCTGAGACAGGACTCACTCAGACTGTTAAGGATGCAGATGTGGGATCCAGGTGTCAGAGTAGAACATGTGTGCTCCTAGAACCATAGAGTAGAATCACAGAATCGTCAGAGTTTGGAGAGACCTCAAGTCCAACTGTCAACCCAGCACTGGATCTCCTAAACCACTAAATCATATCACTCATTGCCAGATCCAGATGCCTTTTAAACACTTCCAGAGACTGTGAATCTACCACCTCCTAGGAAACTTAGTTCAATGCCTGACCACCCTAACAGTGATTTGATTTTTTTTCCTAATATCTAACCCAGATCTCCCTCATCTCAGTTTAAGGCCATTTCTTCCTGTCCTTTCACTGTAGTCATGGTAGAAGAGACCAGTCTCCACCTCACTACAACTTCCTTTCAGGTAGTTGTAGAAAGTGATGAGGTCCCCCCTGAGCCTCCTCTTCTCAGGATTAAACAAACCCATCACAAGCCTAGTTGCACCTTGCTGGACAAACTCCAGGAGCTCAATGTCCTTTCTAAAGTGAGGGGCACAGAACTGAACACAGTAGTTGAGGTGTGGCCTCACCAGTGCTGAAAACAGGGGAATGATCTCTTCCTTACTCCTGCTGGCTACACTATTCTTGATGCAGGCCAAGATGCCATTGGCCTTCATGGTCACCTGGGCACACTGTTGGCTTATATTGAGCCGCCTGTGAATCAGCACCCCCAAATCCCTTTCTGCTGAACAGCTCTCAAGCTACTCCTCCTGAAGCCTCCACAAGCACCCCTTCTGAGTACTCTTAACTAGGAACCTTCTTCACATTTACTAGTATCTTTCAAGGGCGGAGATGAGGAAATGTCACTGATTATTGAAAACAGTAAGGTGGTGAAAGGGCAACACAAAGATATAGGAAACCAAGCATCATGTAAATTTTCAGGGCAGATTTTGTCATCTGGAGAGGATGACTTCCTCTCTCTTTTCAACATAACTAAGGACACAAATGAATATTCTGATCTAAGCTGCAGTATTCCCTCTCGCTACAGGAAGTTGACTTATGTAGTTAACGTCTCTCATAGTCAGCTGTATTACAGACAAAACATAATATCAACACTAGCAGAACTTACCTTAGAATTTTTCTTCTGAGATATTCTGTATGATCTTATGCTATCAGGCAAAAGAATTACAGGGTGTACTCATAGCTTCCCAGATATCATCAAAAGGACAGAGGAGCTAATAACCGGATAATCCTCTAAACTCTATATACAGATTTTTGGAAGTCATAAAAGTCTGCCACAGTTCAATTACAGGTACAGACTTCACTGAATATATCTGTCCATAGAAACCTGAGAAAATACATAAGAATATTTCTAATAACCCTTGCTGTCTTTTCAATGGAAAATTGCAGTACTGACTTTCCTGAACATCAATATATTAATAATACAGGGGGGAAAAAAAGGAGTAACAAATATAGAAATACAGCTGACTTGCTATTGCCAGATGTCAGATTTGTTCTACTAGATAGGGAACAAAGAAAATAAGCAGGAAAATGTCTTTGATATATCTTGATTAACAGGCTGTTCCTGTCAGCAACCTCTTAGAAACTTCATTGCAGTGAAGAAGCTACTCTTCAGAGATAGCTGGTAATACATCTATTTGGTTGAGAATCACAAAGATTTTTGTGCTGTAGGTATGTACTGTCATCCAGCAGAGGAATTGCAGGACTGTCACAGCTTACTGCTTGCCCTGATTACACCTGCAGCCCTGACTCCAGAATGCTGTGCAGTCTCTCCAACACAGCCTTCTTTGATCTGTGCTGCTGTAGGAAGGCATAGTAGTATGGCAAAAATTTACAACAAAAAGCACCAGTCATTCTGATACCAATATCCATGAATAGAACTACTGCCTTCTTTTGGTCGATGAATATTTGTTAGATTAAAGCTGTACCTGGTTTTATACATGCTCCACGAGACCTTTTTTAACAAATGAGAACACTGACTGAAAATTGTAGCAAATCATTATAAAATGAAATCAAAGAGAAGAGAGGAAGACTACATGTGGCTTTGAGGCACAATCTGGCAGGAAAATCAGTCAGAAATTCTGGTCATAAATAAAACTGTGAATACCCTCAACATAGATGAATTCATCCAGTTTTCAACATAACTAAGGACACAAATGAATATTCTGATCTAAGCTGCAGTATTCCATCTCGCTACAGGGAGTTGACTTATGTAGTTAACTTCTCTCATATTCTATAAATATAATCAGACATTTATCTGATTTAAGAGAGAGCAGTCACCATCTCCATCTCTCTTAATTTTGTACCTTATTTTAAGCTGGAACAACATGGGACAAAAATAATCCTGATGCATTGTATTTCTTAGATCAAATACACACATATATATTTCATGTCTTCAAATATGTAGGTGTCTGGACTTCTTTTATTCAGTAATCTCTGATCTGATTTCAAAGTGGTTGATTTCAGAGCTCTTTGTCCTCTTCTATCACTTACAGCAGGATTGGTACAGAAATATATCTCATCTTTTACACCCACTCAACCCTCTGCAATTCCATGTCTTTACTGAATAATATTACTGGCACTTTCTTGATCAAGAAGAGTATTGTCAAACATCACTGTCAGATGTCAGTTAAAAAACAAACAAACAAACAAACAAAAAACCTTTTCAATTTTTTGGTACCACAAAATAGTATATTCTGATATATATATTTAGTGAGATAAAAATGCTACATAATTTTTTACTTATGGCAGAATGAAAAGAGCTTTCATTTAAAAGCTTTAAAAAAATGCTGTAACACATACCCGGAAAGCTTGATCAATATTGTCTTCAAGAACATAAATCTAGAATTACCAATCATTTTATTTGAGCTTTCCAGTTCATTTTTAAAACATATTTTCGAATTAGCAGATTAAAACAACTAGTCTGAGTACTCATAGATGCCACCTACTGGGACGTGTCGTGATCTCAATTAACATTGTCTCATGGAAAAGTACATTCTTTTGACTGAACAGCCTCCTATTAAAATCTCATAGAAGACAAGCCACTACAACAATCAATTATCTAGTATGGATAAAAAGTACTTAAATTGTCTAGAAGAACATTTAACAGCTATTAGCTGAATTGTTTCTTGCAGGTAAAAATAAAGGCCTGGCCTAGATAATTTAATAAAATTATAAGATGTTAAGGGGTTGGAATGGATCTTAAAGATCACCTATTCCCAACTATTCCTGCCATGTGTGGGGACATCTATCATTAGACCAGATTGCTCAAGGTCTCATCCAACCTGACTTTGAACACTGCCAGGATTGGGGCATCCACAACCTCCCTGGGCAACTCATTCCAGTGTCTCACCACACTCACAGTAAAGAATTTCTTCCTTATATTTAACCTAAATTTCATCTATTTGATCCCATTACTCCATCTCCTACCACTACAGTTCCTGATATAGTCCCTCTCTGGCTTCCCTGTAGGCTCCCTTCAGATACTGGAAAGGTGCTATGAGTTCTCCACACAGCCTTCTCTTCTCCAACTGTCCCTGCCTGTCTTCATAGCTGGGGTGCTCCAGTTGTCTAGTGAACTTTATAGCCCTCCTCTGGACTTGCTCCAGTAGTTCCATGTCTTTCTTATGTTGGGGGCATTTTTTTCTACTTTCTTGACTTTGGATAGAAAACCTTGCATTACACTACATACCTTTCTATGCCATATTTTTTATAACCTGCATTATACAAATCACAAGGCACAATGACCATTTTAATATTTCTACTTTATTCCTAATCATACATGGAAGAACCATTTACCCATAGTTGTTGCTAATAATTCAATGTTCAGTATTTTTTTCTAGGCCATATTTATTGTGTGACTGATTCTCTGTGTAAGGTAAACATATAAGTGAATATCACCATTATACTGAAAACACTTCTGTTGTATTTTTATCATAGATTTCACATGGATATTGCTGCTAATAATTCAATGCTCAGTATTTGTTTCTAGGCCGCTGGTACCTGATGTTATACCTGAAATGTCGTACATCAAGACAACATGTCCACTCAATGGGTTAGGAACCAAGCAGGACAGTAGCTTAAGAGGTAACTCTGCTGCCTTCAATTAGAGAAAGCATTGAAAATCCAGTACTTTCTCATAACATCTGTGTGTGCTATACGACAGCCCTCGGAGGTCTGTCTTAAATCAATCAGCAATTCATAAAGTTGTCCAAAACAGACAGTTAGGCAGCCATATAAAATGTTTGCTCACTCCCATGAGAAAAAAAATCATCAGAGAAGCTTCCCAAATTCTCTTTTCAAGCTGAAGCCAGCTGTGGTCAGACCTGCAATGGAGAACAGAGAAGATAAAACCCCTAACAAAGTCCATGCAAATTTAGAAATCTGCAGAAGTATAAAGCACTATTTCACCAGAGGATGCAAAAGAAAATCCTAGAGATATAAATGCTCATTTGTGCGTGGAGTGGCATGCTCTCACTGAAGACAAAACAAGGGTGGGGTAAAAAGAATTAGTAGTTCCTGACAATTTTCAAAGCACTGAAGTCAAATCTAGCTTGATGGAGATGTCAAACCATCCAACTGAAAGAGAAAGAGGGAAGTCAAATACAGGAGCCATATTCAGCCATCAGTTTTTAAGTTCCCTATCATAACAGTGGAACTTTCTTTATGTGCCTTCAGGAACTTTCTGACAGTTGTTGAAGTGCATGTTTTTTCCTATATAACTTACACAGAAATATAGAATGTGAAGATACTCTGAAAACATCCTACTGCTTCACCAAGATTCTTTTAGATTTAAACGTTTTGTTAATTCACCAAAGTTAGACTGAGGATCTCCAAAGTCCAAACTGCCCTTCAAAATTCTGAAAAACCAACAGTGATATTTGCTCCTGCTCAGAATTATTTCTCAGGAGCAACAGTCTGTGTCATGCCCACTAAAATCTATGCAAATAATGATTATAATTGCCAACAGGAAAATGTAGGGACTGTGCATTACTGACTTTCAGGCTTGAACCTCCTATTTTATGGAAGATTAAGGTACTGTTCAAACTGTGCAAAAACTAGAAAAACCTGCAATCAGGTGGTGTATGTGTAATGGTTGCAGTTTGCTGGTGACATTTAACTACTTCGTTGCAAGAAAGAAACACTGTGTAAAAATGCAAATGTCCTCTTTCTTGTTGCTTCTCAATTTACTAGAACATCTGTATCTAAGGCATCAGTCTACAAACTAGATTATCAAAGACTCAAAGAAAAAAATATTTGCTCAGGAACATTAACCTGAGATCACTGAGAAGGCTATTTTCAACAATCAGACCTGTGCTATGTCTGAGTTCAAAGCTGTTTTGACTGCAGTGTATCTTGCTGTGAAATTGAAGCAGGTGGTATCTTCAGACAGGGATAAAAATAAACAAAAAGTGTTGAAATCTACAATTGGAAAACTTATTTGTCATATAACATCCCCTATTACATGATTCCAAGAGACATGTAAGCCTGAAACTGTATCAGAGGTGGTAATGGCATAAACCATCATTCTGAGAGATGGTTAATAAGAACATCTGATTTGTATTCTATATATCACTCATTACTCCTGATTTGATCTCCTGTGGAGACAACCGTGTCTTCTCTATAACTTCATAGTCCTGGGATTTTCAATCTTTCTTAACACAGATAATTTTATATTTGGGTTTTTTTTTTATGTCTGTCTTCCAAATCCCTGCATTCGTAATGTTTTTGTTTATTTTGCTTTCCCTTCTTTTTGAGAAAGACTGTTACAGAAGGCAGTAGCTGCAGTAGGGCTGTTGTGGTTTTAAGTAGCCAGAGTTTTTTATTAGCTGGGGGGGGCTATGAGAGATACTTCTTTAAGAAGCTGCTGGAATTTTGTCTGCTCTAAGCTAGCCCAAGGTCGACTGCTAACGCCTTTGTGATAACATATTTAAGAAGGAGAAGAAAAAAAAGCTAGGCAGAACATCATGGTGGCTTAAGAGAGAGGAGGGTGAGAGGTTTGATTAACACCAAGGTCAGAGGGAACGAGAAAGAGAAGATGCCTTAAACACTGGAATAGGGCCCCAGCAACCTGTGGGGGATCATAGGNTCTAAGTTAGAGCCTGTTTTGCTTGTGTGAAGTAGTTTAATAAACTTGTTGCTTGTAATCCTTATCACAAAAGTAGAGGTTTTTTTTTTTCCCCTTCTCCAAGAAAATTTTGGATCTGTGTGTGGGCTCTCAGCATTTAGCCAGAGTCAAACCATAACAAGGGCATAGTACTGATTCATACAATGGCAGCCTACCTGTTTGACTTTGATCTGTGGCTTTTTGTTACAGGCATCAAACTCCTACAAGCTGAGTCCAATTATCCTGTCTACAATAGAGTATATACCCACTTGGCTGTCCAAGGTGGGACTGCAACTTGTGTGTGTATAACACGTCTGAACTACCTGTAGATGTGCTGCTTCAGGTGGGGAAGGTAGAGTGGTTCAGCACAGACTACCAAACCCTCCTGAGAAGCTGTGCATATGCAAATATATCCAGGCAATTAGGCTAGGCTGAGCTCTGTGTTGCCATGACTACACTGCCAGGAGTACCTGAACCAGCGCTTTTAAAATGAGCTTAGGCCACATACATCAGCTGGAGTCAACACAACCCTGCCAAGGTAGCCCAGTTCAAGCAACAGCCATAGAGAAAGGAAGGGAGCAACCTCAACTCCATGTCCTTTTTTATCTGTCATCTAACATGAAACTAGAATATAAGAGGCTTTCATTTGTTAATTAGATTCTACCTGATTGGGCCCTGTGAAAACAGAAGCCTCCATACATCAACAAGGGCAGTTATGTATTCAACAGACAACACAGAGTATGTATATGTAGCACAATATATAAGGACTATTATGCTTTACATCCAGGTATCTGACCTTATTTTTCTAAAATAAGGTCACACATATAAATATATAAATAAGGAATTGAAAACATAATATTAGCCATCCACTTTCTGTAGTATTTTTATTTCAACTTTAATCTATACTATTAAATTCCCTAATTCTGAGTTCCATTTCAGACTGAATTGCATGCCTGTTCTTCTTCTGAGATAAATGATAAGGCTGAAGATAAACTTTGAAAAAACTGAGGTGTCAAGAGATAAAGCTTAATTATGGGTGCTTCTGTGGAATACAACATTTAAGACATTCTTCTTCAGCATGTATGATGAATTATTTACTTATAGTCCCAGTGTAAAAGTAATTTATTACCTGCATATCTCTGCTATAGAAAATGTAAAAAAAATGCATTTTATACAAGTGTAGCAATCTACTGCTTAATGACATCTTCTGATTCTGTGATTTGGGTGTCTACAAGAATATAAACCTTTAGAAAAAGTTCTTACTTGGAGGAAAGGACACAAGGATTAATTCTGAGCAAAACATCAAGGTCTGAAACGTGTAATTTAGATCTGTATACTGAATAAAAAAAAAAGATTGAAATCCAAACCATTTCAAGTTATATTTCCTGGAATGTATAGAAGTATCTCATATTTTAACTATCATACAGGATGGATACTTGGATTTATACTGTGATGTGAAGAATTGTAGGACAGAATTGTAGGACAGTTGTATATGCCTTGTTTTCAAGCATTATGAAAATGTTTACAGAGAGAAACTCAAGTGAACATATTACATAACTGAAAAACTAGAGGTGACAAGGATTGCATCATTGGATCCACAAAGTTGGGGTATTTACATAAAGACTCATATCAAGGATGGATGGAAACCAGGCATTTTGGGACTAATCAGCTATCTATAGTGGCAGCAAGTAACACTGAAATATCTATACAGCAAGGGGAAAAAAAACTAAACCACCATCTGTTTTTGCTAAATTACCTACCAATTCTGCTTCTACAAAGAGAGAAATATGACTGCAAATATAAGGTTGGTGTCATATTTACTGGTATAATTCTGAATATGACTGTAGTATCTAGAGACTCCAAGTAAGAGGGAGGTATGATTATACTTAGATATTGCACACTTTGTACAACAGACTTCTGCCTAAGGAGCTCAGCTATATAGATGAAAGAAAAAACCTGGGAAGAAGCAAACATTAATGCCCACATTTTTCTGAAAGAATAACAAGTCAAACAAAACTTAATGAATTGCCATGTGCAGTGATTAATGCTAAAGGAAATTAGCTTTCAAATAACTTTGAAACTCTAGACTAAAATTTTGTGTGCTAGTCTGAAGTTAAATAAGGAACCAAATATGAACCTCCTGAAACTCAGTTGAGAGCTTTGCCTAAAACACATTCAAAATCTGTCAAAACCAAAAACCACCGAACCCAAAATTATTTGGGTTGGAAGGGACCTTCAAAGGTCATCTAGTTCCAACCCTCCTTCCATGAGCAGGGACATCTTCAACCAGATTGGGCTGCTCAAAGCCCATCTGATCTGTATTTGAATGTTTCCTGGGGTGAGGCATTCACAACTTCTTTGAGCAGCCTGTACCTCACCACTTTCATCGTAAAAAATTGCTTCCTTACATCTAATCTTAATCAACCCTCCTTCAGTTTATAAACATTGCCACTTAAATTATCACAACAGCCCCCGTCAAAATGTTTGTCCCCAGCTTTGTTACAGGCTCTCTTCAGATACTGGAAGGTGCTATAAGGTCTCCCCAGAGCCTACTCTTCCCCAGACTGAACAATCCAAACTTTCTCAGCCTATCTTCATAGCGGAGGTTCTCCAGCCCTCTGATCATCTTTGAGGCCCTCCTCTGGAGCTGCTCTAACGCGTTCATGTCTTTCTTGTTCTGAGGCCCCAGAGCTGGGTGCAGTACTCCTGCCTTGATCTCCTGGCCACACTGCTTTTGATGCAGGTCCGGATACAATTCGCTTTCTGGGCTGCAAGTGCGTGTTTTTGGCTCATATCCAGCCCCTTTGTCCATCAGGACCCCCAAGTCTTTCTTGGAAGGGCTGCTCTTGATCTGTTCATCCCCCAGTCTGTATTGGTACACAGGGTTGCCCCAGACCAGGCACAGTACCTTGCACTTGGTCTTGTTAAACCTCGTGAGATTCCCATAGGCCCACTTCTCAAGCTTGTTCAGGACCCTCTGGGTGACATCATATGCTTCGGGTGTGTCAATTGCACCACTGAGCTTGGTGTCATGTGCAAATTTGCCATGAATGCATCTGTTCCCTTTGTCTATGTCATTGATGAAGATATTGAATAGCACTGGTCCCAGTATGGACCCTTGAGGGACACCATTTTTCACCGATGTCCACTGGGACACTGACCTGTTGACCACTACCCTCTGGATGCAACCATCCAACCAATTCCTCATCCACTTAACACTCCACCCATCAAATCCTTCTCTCACCAGTTTAGGAAAGGATGTTGTGGAGGACTGTATCAAATGTCTTACAGAAGTCCAGATAGATGATATCCATAGCTCTTCCCTTGTCCCCTGACATAGTCACTCCATTGTAGAAGGCCACTGGGTTGGTCAGGCAGGACTTGCTCTTGGAGAAGTCATGCTGGCTGTCTCAAACCCCCTCCATGTGCCTTAGCACAGCTTCTAGGAGCATGTATTCAATGACCTTTCCAAGTACGAAGCTGAGACTGACAGGTCAGTAGTTTCCAGGGTCATCCTTCTACCCTTTATAAAGATTGATGCAATGTTTCCTTTTTTCCAGTCACCAGGGACTTCACCTAACTGCCAGGACTTCTCAAATATCATGGAGAATTACTTGGAAACTACACCAGTCAATTCCCTCAGAACTCTGTGATGTTTCTCATAAACATATACATTCAGGTTCCTCAGGTGATCAGGGACTTGATCTTCTCTTACAGTGGAAGAGATTTTGTTTCCCCAGTCCCTGTCTTGTAGTCCATTGACTTGAAAGGGGTGAAAAGTGAGCTTGTCATTGAAGACTGAGGCAAAAAATCTTTTGAATACCTCAGATGCCTTCTTATCCATTGTTACCAGTTCACCAGCCTTGCTCAGTGTGGGGGCTACACTTTCTTTGTCCTTCCTTTTCTGACCTACATACCTGTAGAAGCCCTTGTTATTCTTTGCATCCCTTGCCAAATTCAGCTTAAGCTGCACCTTGGCTTTCCTCCCTTCATCCCTAAACAATTGGGCAGCATCCCTATACTCTTCCCAAGATACCTGTCCTTGCTTTCTCTGATCTTTAGAGAATTTTTTCTTGCATTTGCCTCTTGATCTTTAGTTTGTCCAGCAGGTCCTCACTTATCCATACTCATCTCTTTCCTTCCTTGTCCAATTTCTTGCACTGGGGATAGTTAGTTCTTGTGCTCTCTGGAGAGTCCTTAAGAATTTGCCAGTTCTGTACTGCTGCCTTGTCACTAAAGCCACTTTCCCAAGGAGTCCTATTGACTAGCTCCTTGAAGAGCTGGAAGCTTGACTTCCTAAAATTCATGTTCCTGATCTGACTCTTTGCCTAAACTGCATCTCCCAGGACTGAAAACTCTACCAGTGCTTGATCACTCCAGCCCAGGCTGCCTCCAGTCTTGACATCCCCAATTAACTCACTTACATTGATGACCATCAGATACAGTATTTCATTGCTTCTGCTAGGGCTGTTTATTACCCGACGTAGGAAGTTATCCTCCATGCATTCCAGAAGTCTCCTGGATTACCTACAGCTCACTCTGCTAGTTTTCCAGCAGATGTCAGGGTGGTTGAAGTCACCCAGCAGGACAAGAGCTGCTGAGTGTGATGCCTCCTGTAGCTGAAGCAAGAAGGATTTGTCAATAGGCTCCCTTTGATCAGACAACTTATAGTGGACACCAACAACAAGGTTCCCTTCCTTCCCTTGGTCTCTGATTCTTAACCACAAGCTTTCAACCTGCTCATGGCTAGCCTTCAGAGACATCCTCCCACTTGCCCTACCCTAAAACTCAGAAGAAACCCACCAGATTTTGTATTGGAATTTCATCAGTTGTCCCCTTTGTGTTTTGAAAGATAACACTAAAGATACACTGATTGATACAGAGTATTTTTGCTTGTTTTGGATTCATTTGAGACAGGTAGTAAATGTTTGATTTTGTACCTTTTGTATTCAAAGAGTAACAGCTGTCATTTCAAAGAATATGCACAATGGGGACATAATTTCTATTTTAAAACGATTAAAAAACTTTCATACTCTTAAGATTAAAAAACTCTTTTCATATCATTGCTTTGAACTGCTGGTTTAGAAAGTCAGCCTTGATGATGCAATAATAAACAAAGCCTTCAAGCTTAAAAGATGTCTTCATCTTGTGTTGAACAGAGCACAAACTGAATTTTAAATCCAAATAGATGGGGCTATGCGGTTGTATTGGCAACAAACCTAATTTTCAAGCTGTGCTCTGGTGCCAAGACCAGAAGAATATTTGAAAGGACTGTGCAGAAAATTATTGTTTGATCCCTGTTTCAAGCTCAGGATTTGCACTATGTTCCACTCTCTGTTGATAAACATTTCAGCTTTCATAGGCAAAGCCAGTCACTTTGCTTTATGGCTCCAAATGCTTTCCTGGAGATTAGGTGAGCTCACAGAGAGAACGATGCAGCTCAGAGGAAGACAAGACATGAAAGGGATACATAGGACAGTTGGAACACCATCTTCAGTTTTGTGCAATGATTTCTCTATTAACATTCTTTCAATCAGAAACCCCATGGAGATAAATACGTAGTGTGAGAACAAAAACAAGTCAGTTTCCTTAACTTCCCTGCATTTGAAAATAGTGAAAATGTAATGACGCTGGGAAGGAGTGTCTAAGACACAAGAGAAGGATAAGATTTATACTTTACTCCATGCATTTAGGAGCTATATGCTTTTGCAAGTTTTCTACTCTTACTAGTATATTGTTTCCATGATACCAATCACCTCCCTTTTGAATTTATCAGGAAATTAAATGTTTCCTCTCTCAAAATTGGTGTAAACAGAAGGAGAAGAAATGGGGATCAGGCCATATTTGCACCATATAACACTGATTTTTTAGTAAAGTATCTTTCTGGTACTTCAAATTCAAATATTATAGGAGACAATGAGAAACTTTACTGTCTACTATTCTTAGACCAATCTCATGACGATAATTTACACAGGAGCAACATTACTACAAAAAAAAAAGAACATAGTGAGAAATTAGGCCTATTTAATTTTCATATCCTGTACATCAACAATTTTTTGAAAACCACACAAATAATCTTTCTTTTTTCCCCGCTTCTTTTTACCAGGTGTTCATTATGTTTGAGATTTTTAATATATTTTAATTTTACACATAGCTTTGCTTCATACATAGTTCACATCTAGATGAAAACAGTGCAATTTCCTTGCCTTAAGAAATAAATTTAAACAAGACCAATCAATTAATTGCATTTTGTTGATGATTATAATTGTTTCTATAGTTTATTCTCACAATTACTTATGCTGCAGTTTGAACTCAGAGACCTATGAATATTAAATCAAGATTTCAGAATTTAACATTCAAGAATGATAAGAAAAAAAATCCAGTGAATATTTTCTACCTTCCATGTTACTACTTGTAAAGGAAATATGTGAATTGGTCAAAGATAACCAAACTTCTCCCTGCTTCATAAAAATAAGTCCGATTATTAACTTTAGGTCACTTTTCAGCATTGTCATACTGAGCCAAAACCTAAAAGCTGTCTCTTCTGTCTAGCAATATACGAACAGTTTTAATTTATGTACATAAGCATGCACATTCATGCATACATCCACTGTAAGCACTATTGCTGAGTAGAAAGGGAAGAAAAGACTTTAAAGACTGTTTTCAAGCTTAACTTTAAAGAGACAAAGTCTCTCAGCAGCTGTTGCTATTCATTGAAAAATACTGTTCGTAGCAGTAAAAAAAAAAAGTGCTTTTCTTCACTGGGCATTCAAGAGAAATCCTTTGCAGAAAATACAGAGTTGGCTTGTGACAAAAGGAGAAAGCTTACAGCGAGTAGAAATGGTGGAGGCACGAGTAGGGCCTCAAGTAGCTTTCAAAAGCTCTAATAAATAAACTTATTTAAAAAAAAGCATACTTTCTCCTCCAAAAATGTGCTAGATGCAAGAATTCTATGCTTATTGAAAAGACAGGCTTCATATTTAGTCTGTGAAAAAAAAAAGGACTCCTAATAATTCATTCAGCTTCATGACAAACAGAAAAAAATTAGACTGGACAGAAGAATTGCCTATAAAAGGACTATAAAAGGACTTTAGGTTACTAAACTAATATAACCCTCTCTACAATAGATACAAAGTTCATGGGCAACCTGAAGTGATAGTCTGTGTAATTGAAGAGGTTAGAATCAATGATTGAACTCTAAAGTGCTAATCAGAGCTATAGTATTGATCAATTTTGAACAATTTTAACCCAACTTATCAAATTATCTGTACTGACAATTAGTAAAGCATTAAAATAATGAGTTCAGGAAGAAACAAAGGGTATTGATCAGAAACAGAGAGGGGAAGCAAAGAAGAAAAGATGGAAGGCATGAATTTCAGAATGAAAAGTATTTCTCAGGTGCTGGAAACACAAGTTCATCACTGCCTAAATATAGATAATAAACAAAAGCTTAATTAGATGAAAAAATCCTGTTAAGTTTAGATGATTGCTACAACAGAATAGTGACAATAGGAATTATTCATAGTGAATAATGTATTCAGAACTGATAAACGTTTCTGGCTGAACATAAATTATCCAAAAAGCATGCTTATGAACAGATAATATCTAGACATTATTAGAAGCAAAGTAGCCTTTGGAGCACTGCAGTGATATTTTCTATGAGTTTTCTGGTGTCATTGACCACCTCTAGTTCACTGCTCCTATTGGGCAAACACTACATTTCCAGCGTATTTCCCTGTGCAAAGGGAACTCTGGGAGACCAATATCTGTTGCAGAAAAATTTATTGCCATTTTGCATTATTGAAGTAGCTCAAAGCAACCGCAAGCATAAAGAACTGTCTTGGTTTCCACTACACAAAGAAAAAGCATATGTATATTAAGCAGAGACAAGACAAACAAGTAATGGCATCTGAATGCACGTGGAGAGAAACTTAGTTTAGAACCACTGAAAATGTTCAAGTGGTGAATGTGCAGATCAAGACACTTTCCATCAAACTGATGTATGTCCACTCAACACAAGGCCCTGACTGATGCTGTCTTTTGAAACAATATGCTGTGAAAACAAATAATTCCTAAATAGCAGTAGATCTGGATTCCTGCACAGACTTTAGTGCTTTCAAACTGGAGAGTGAGATAAAAACACAGCCTCAAACCCAAATTATACCCCTGAGTCATCCCTTTCTGTCTTAGCCAAAAACAGAAGCTATCAGCAGCTTTGAGGAAAAGATTTTCAAAATCTTCAGCAATGTTACTACACTGTTGAAATGACAGCACCCTAAAAAGACTCATTTTACACAGGACCAGACCAGCTATTTGTGGGCAAACATCACTTCAGCTACTCTTTTGTTATCATGTTATTGGAAAGTGACTGATTAAGAAGAGAGGAACAAATAGTGTCCGACAGGCTATACTTTGTAGATTTCTTCTTGTTGCCATTTCAAACTCTTGACTACAGACACACATTGTCCTTGTTTATCTCTCTGAAATGCAAACAGGCTCCAAATCACTCCATGCTTCTTCCACTTTCACCTCAATTTTTTGCTGGTTTTGTAGGATAAAGCTCCTGATGGAAATGACAGAGCCTCTAGTACATGCAACAGTTGTTCTCTGGCTGCATCAGTAGAATCATCCCTGACCTACTTTCCCTTATCTGCACTTTTGATTATGTTCCTGTTTACAAGGCTACCAGTCGATGTCTTTCATTTCTTGTTTGAAAATGTCTCACATATGGGAACTATTCTCTGCT
Source organism: Calyptomena viridis (assembly GCA_013390005.1). NCBI lineage: Eukaryota > Metazoa > Chordata > Aves > Passeriformes > Eurylaimidae > Calyptomena > Calyptomena viridis. Next base: position 38,420 of record WEIV01028237.1, on the reverse strand, counting down.
ACTAACCTTTCCAGATTCCATTACTTTGAGACTTCCCTACATGTTATTACAAATAGTCATGTTGTTTAGGTTAGCAGACCCAAAATGGGACATCACTGTAACAGACTATCAGACAGAAAAGGAAAATATACAACTGCCAAGTTTGAAGAATTACCTCAGGCCACAGCTGAAATCATTCCTATTTTAAAAAGAAGAGAGGAGACTATAGATTAACCAAATTAAATACTGTGGGCAAGTTAGTTGTTCAGATACACCTCTGATGGTGCAGAATGCTTTGAAGCATTTATAAAGAGAGATTAGCGGAAAGAACAGGAATCAGTGGTACAGGCTGAGTGCCATTTTTCCTAAACTGACGGTAGATACACTTTCAGAATGCATACCTTTTTTTTTTTCCTTTTTTGCATATCATTAAAATATAAAACCACAGAGTTCCTTTTTCTGAGTTCAGAAATCTCAATATGTGCTCAAAAAGGAACCAAAGAACCATTTGACAGAGTCAGTAAAGGTAGACAGTCACTACAGACAGAATTTGGTTAAATCAATTTTCTCTATCCAGTATAAATTAGTCATTTATGCCTCCTTTAGAGATGACAGAGACATTCTACACCTTTCCAGAAAATGATTATTCCTATCTGTTTTATGATGGGAAGCAAGCATCAAGAGAGACAATTTACTATAGAGAAATATAGCGTGACTAAAAGAATCTTACTCCTAATTTACATATTCAGAAAATAAGGCAAATAAAGGAAAGAGATCCATAGATTATACTGGCTGAAACAGCAAACAAACAAACAAAAAAGCCTCAACGCAACAAAACACATGGGAAAACTAAATAACTTGAAGAGAATTCCTCGGATATGGCATAGCAAATAGCAGCATCCCAATTTTCATTTACATATTTATTTAAGACATAATGCAAAATCCTCAGCTGCTATAAACTATCATTATTCCATTAAAGTCAATAAGACTTCATTAATTTACACTAGTAGGATGTTTGCCTAATAAAATTTACAATCAGAGGAAAAACTAGAGCTGATAGGAGGCAGAAACGGACTCTGTGAATTTAGATAAAATAGAGAAAATAAAGAAACAATGACTTTATTCTTTGAAAAATAAACTAATGGGCCTCATTTAGAAAATGCTGAAGAAACGGGGATGAATGCTTCAACATCATTTGAACCATTTGCACATGAAAAACCCAGGGTATAGATTGAAATTTAAGGAAGCTTTAGGACTTAAAACAAGAAAAGTGTACTTTCCTTCAGGGGACCATTTAAAATAAAAGTATATACTTGAGCAAATCTATACAGACTTTTCTCCAGCTGGTTCCCATAACTTCAAACATACTTTTCCTTTTTGAACCCTGGCATGACTGTGCTACTGTACTTTCACAGGGCACTCTGGAATTTTATGTTGTTGCTCTTCCAATACCAGGAATATTCACCCAAGAACTACTGACAAGTACATGTCAGTGTGATGCACCTTACTACTGGAGAAAGCAAAATTCTACAATGCCAAATAATTATTACAACCAAATTACTATGCAAACCTTTTGGATCTCAACCTGTCTTTAGGAAAATATGTACAGAATGTGCTATTTTACGCAAGAAGCATAAGAGAGTATGAATCCATCTGGAAATATAAATAATTCCAGGCACAACTTATTCTTGAAGTGCGCAAAACTGCATTTACAAGGATAAAGCATTGACACTTGTATCTACAACTAGCTATAATTTTGTGTACACAAACAAAACTCCTCGTGAAAATTTGGTTTGAAAGGCATATAGAAAGTTAAAATACTGAGAATGCTTTGCTCCCCTGGGGACCAAGTCAGTTCTCTTCCATATTAGCTGTAAATTAAAGCAGTCAGCATGCCAAATATCCTTCAGACATACCCACAAAATTTTTATACTGCTATACATATCTAACAAACAAGAAATGTGTTTGTCATCAGCATATTACACCAGACCTTTCAAGGGATC
>WEIV01028237.1:18625-36415 GCA_013390005.1 Calyptomena viridis | reverse complement strand
CTTGTGTGAAGCACAGGTGTGGGCATAGTTACATGGGTAGTTTTCTGGTCTAACTTTGAAAAACTCAATAGACTTTGTATTTGAAATAAATTTCAGGTTTGCTATTTGTTATTATTCAGAAACATTACTAATGCTGCTACAATTAGATGGATATAGGCTATACTGTATTTTTCATCCTTTGAATTTTAGTCATTGTAGACATGCTCTTCTAAAACCCACAGAAGATAAGAATTTTCTTTATACTTTTTAATATATTATATCTTCTCTCTTTCTCATGCTCATTACATAGGTAATATGTAACAGTATATATAAAACTTTTCTATAAGCTCCATACACAAGCCTTTCTCCCACAAAGAAAAATCCCCATTCTACAGCACTGCTCGCATAAAGATACCCTTGACAAAGGTTTCACCTAGAGAAACAGAGGAGTGGTGGCTTTCACAGGTCACAAAATACATAAGGAGCAAGCAGCAAAGAGAAATAGCATTTTCAGACCTTCCCCTTTTTAGATTCCTGAAAACACTTTTTATTCTGTCTTTGTTTTTAAAGTTTTCTTTAAACTTTCCCAAATTAAAGATATCAACATAAATCATGCAAAACAGTGTCAAACTGCTGTGCCTTCACAAGCTTTCCTTGGGTCTCTTTCTCCCTCCTATCAGTTCTATCTTATCTTCATGTCTTTTCAGTTTCTTTGTCAAACAAGACAAAGCAAGACAATACGATGTTGGTCTCTGCATACAGGATAGAAGCTTTCCAATTCCCCTTCTGCCCAATGCTGATTTTGTTACTCAAAACACACTTTCAAGACGAAAAACCTATAGAAAGCCAGCACACATCACAGAATTTTTCTTCTGTTGCAGACTACAAAATATAAGGCATAGCAAGCACCCGACCACATTCAGAAATACTGCAGAAACAGTTTCCCTTGTGATATCTATCACAATAGTAGAAAGGCTCTTACTATTTGGAGAAGGACTCAGCATTAGATTGAAATAAAGAGGTTTCCTTCTCCTGGTATCTGTAAGATTCCTTGAGAACATATGAAAGTATCTAAGCTGATAAGAAAGTTATCTGAAGGCTTACCAGTCATGCATTTGTCAGAACAACTAACAGGAGAAATAGGACATTCATCTCTATTCCACATTACAACTTTGTGGCCCAACCTGATGTCACTGAACTCTGAGAATTGTTCCTTCTCCTCTTTTCCGTGATGGACTTTCAGGTGCCATTTTCAGAACCAGCTGCTTAGACAAAAAGGAATTGTCTATTTCCATTAACATATTCATTTCTTCAAGTCAGATGTAGCAAAGTAGAAATACTTCTGTTGGTGCAAAAGTATAGAAAGCAAGTACAGAATGACCTTATAGGTAAAATCTTATTCTGTAGCATCTCTTTCCTTGTTTTAGTAGTCTCAAAGTTTCTAAATACACTGACAATATATGGATAAGGCCTTAAAAGTATTATATGTAAAAGTAATAATTTATTTAACATCTGAATATAGCAAAAAATAGTTGCTTCCTCACATTGAATTACTTCAACAGGAAGAAATTATACAGCCTATTAGAGCAACTGTAGGAACTGAGGAACACACAGGCAGCCCTCAATGCCAGAGGCACAGTTGTTGCTGCCAGCAGAGTTTTAATGAAAACACTTTCTGAGAATTTTCACTTCTTGACATTGAGAGTTTCTTTAACTTCATTTAAAGGAATAAATGAAGAATATAGGACTGTGTGTTAGTGTCTCTTCCTTTCCTAAGTACAGCTGTAAAGAGAAAATAAAGAGTAATGTTTGAAAATTAGCCCAGAGGAAGGATGATTAGCTAAGTGAAAAAAATTACCACAGACAAAGCTAAGCTGAACTTGTTCAGTTTAAACCAAGAGACTTTCTTTGTCATATTGTGGGTATGCAGCCTGAGACTACTAGTAATATTATGCTTTCCGGTAGTGCCACAGAATTTCTTAAAATTCAGATTGTTTTTAGGTTTACCTTTGAGTTCAGATATAAAGAACTAATAAAGCCTACTAGTATGCTACAATTGCAAATATTTTTGTAATTAGGTGTCCTATGTGCACTAGGGGATAGCTCTTGTGATTTTTCAATAAGGGATAACACAAAAATTCCATTAAGAAGATATTATCGATAAAATATAGAATACATAGAAGATATTATTGCTGGAAGGACTAGTCTTCAAGTATACTCACACTCTTGCAAATTCTGATAATTCCTGAGGCTTATGCAATAAGGATTATGGCATTCTGCAGGGACTTGATTTTTTTTTTCAGTCCAAGTATTTCAGAGAAGTGTGGCAGCAAATACAGAAGAAGCATGTATGATGTTGGATTCACTTGTGTTCTACTAAAGCACAGGGTAGTGTCAACTCTTGTTCTGTTAAAACAGTATTAATTTGTCTCTACATGACAATAAAATTTACACTGTACATACTCATCACAATTTACATTATAGCTTCAACTTAAACTAGCAAAAGGAGAAACAAGACTGCTGCATTTCATATAACACTTTCAAAAAAGTATATTGTATATGACATGCAACATGCTCTCGCTGTCTTGAAATTTCATATATTTCCTTTTGAATTTGGAAGCCCAGATGATCAGGGCACTGGAAGGATCAGACAGGAAAAAGCAATGGAGTCAAATTAGAGAAAACACAGCTTGCATTATTGGGAAAAATTCCCTGTTAGGAGTTGAGCATCTACTTAATAAGAGATGCAGCATCTTAGAATGAAGGCTCAGAGCTCACCTCATAAATTCTCTTCATGCTTTTCTGCAGATTCCCTGTAGGATTTATCATAAACAGCCAAATACTGTTAGACTTTAATGCACGTATCATCAGTATCATGGAAACAGCAGCACTTCTGTACCTCACTAAGATAGTAGAGCTGAATGCTGGGTGATAATGCACTGAAGCCTCAATACTCTTTTACATCAGATCTCCTGTTTCCCTTATTCCTACATCTGAATAGACCTGTCCCAGCTATAATTTGGAAACATCAAGTAACACACAGAGGCTGCAGTTTATATCAGCTTTGCACTTCTACAATGCAGCAAGCATGAAAAGATGAGAGCACCTACCATAGACCACTTTATGAGTTCAGGAGAGATTTTCAGCTCATGTAAAGCCTTCTCAAGTAAAACTTTTTCACATATAAATCCTATATTTTTCTCTTCCCCAGGGCAGACTGTAAGACAACTTTCCCATTGTGCAAACTCTCTTGAAGCCTTTCCTTTCAGCTGTATTCAATAGTTTTTTATAATAAATATCTTATCCCTTCCCAGCTGTCACAGGTCCCTGCATTATCACGGCCACATAACTACTACCTCTAAAAAAAGTCTATCTCTAAATAAGTCTGTTTGTCTGCAGAACCAAACTATACCTTAAAGTTTATTGGTGCACTTATCTTGAGTTGTTTTCTGTGTTTCCACTCAGTTCTGAAGCAAGGCAATAGGAAGCCAAGGGAATGTGCTGAATTTAGCATACAGAAGTGGTACCTTGAAAGCTCCTGATATCACCTTCTGGCCAATCATAGCTGTGCAATAGCTCTTGGTTTTGCACATTTTTGAGCTTTTTGAGCATTTAATGACTTCCAGTCAGAAATTCATAATACTACCAGAAAATTAAAAGCTGCTTAATGAACTTTTTGTCTATCAAAATACAACTTTTTTTTCTCCTTCCCCCCCTCCCTCCCACTTCTTTCAAGAACATACTAAAAGAAATGGAAAAAAATCCTAAATCTTTCAAGGATCTGAAAGTGAGTGAAATAATTTGTAGCTCCCTTTTTGGAACAAAGCTTGCCCAAGATTGAATGAAAATATGGACAGACATGTTTACTACAGTGAGACACCAATATAGGAACCTAACTATACCAAAGTCCTTACATTAGCAACAGACACATAAAGAGAGATAGGCTGAATCATTCCTGGAATGTGCTGATTTCTTCATCTGATTGTAAGCCACTCTAAGGTGACTATGCCTCTAACTCAAGTTTTGCAGTGAAGTGTGTCAAATTAGATTAGACAAAACTGAGCCAGAGTAATGAAAGACGTCAAGTTTTCTAATATCACCAGATTAGCACGTAATCAAGAGGCAGGTAGAAATCCATATCAAATGTCTCTGGTGTGCAGAGTCTTGTGGAGCATAGGCTCTACTCCTGATAATGACCATCCTTTTGGTCAAGTGATTTAAAGCTGTATCATTGCAGAACATGTAAGCGTCCGTAGGATACAGTTACTCTTTTCTGTGCACTAAAGATTACACAAAACTCCTTGATTATATAGCAAAGAAAGCATCATTTTCAGGAATGTGTTAGTACACAGTTTAAATCTAATTTGAAATTATGGGACAATCAAATATAAACACAGGGTAAAAAAGAAAATACACAACAAAAAGAAAGGATTACTTTATCAGTCAACAAGACAAAGCAGATCTTTACATTAGACTTACATTAGGGTCTGCAGCCTCAAGTTCATTATTTAAGGGCTGCATATTTCAATAAAACAAGAAGGACAGAAAAATTAAAATACTACTAAAAAAGTACTACTGCTGAAGGAATCTTGAAGGTCAGGTCAGGTTTGACCCTCAAGTCATCTCCTAACTACTGAGTTCAAAACCTCTAGACTGAGTTTCAAGACACAGCTATAATCTTAACTATTGTGCATTAAAGGCAAGCATAGCTAAGACAAAAGAAATAACCCTAGTGTTCTTTATGGCTAGTTCCTAATGCATTCCACTTTATATGAACTTCAATTCAAAAAGTAGCTGGGTGAAGCAGCTCCCAGGGCACGACTTCCCTTTTTTATTATTGTTTGGCCTGTGGATTCTGTCTAAAACCCCAACCAAACAAAAAAACCTTGTCCTCAGTCTTAAACTATGATTAACTGAGAAAGAGTTTTTATTAATAAACAAACTCATTTCCAGTTTATGGCTCTGAGTTGTTTCCACTGAAATAGCTGCTAAAACTCTTGCTGACTTGAAACGTGCAGTATCTTGCCCTTCAGAGGAACACAAATGCCATCCAGCATCTAGCTTCACTGACTCTGTGGAAGGCCAACCTGAGTTTCCAAAGAACCAGTTTCTCTTTTTCCAGTAGAGGGATATATTTTTGTGCCCATGAATGAGAAGGTGACTCAGAACAATCAGCATGGATTTACTAAGTGTAAATGACATCTGACCAGCCTGGTTGCCTTCTATCATGAAATGAATGGAGTCGTAGAGGAGTAAAGAACAATGGATTTTATTTACCCTGACTTTGGCAAGACTAAATACCTGCAGTATTCTCCCACAGTATCTTTTATTCAACTTAGTATCTTGTAGCCTGTATAGGCAAACTAGTAGATTGATAAGAAAATGTTTAAAAGATCAGGCTTGGAGGGCCATAGTTAATGGATCATATGGTTCCTGAAGGCCAGAAACAAGAGGAGTACCACAAGAATTTATCCTGGGACCTGTCCTTAATGACATGGAGAAGGCAACAAAGTGCACTCTCATCAGGTTCTGGGATGACACCAAATTGGAGGGACCAGATGAAATGTTTGAGATGAGAGCTGTCATTAAGAGGGACCCAAAGAGGCTGGAGGAACTGGCCAACAGAAACATCACACAATTCAACGTTGTGGGACAAGTGCCCAGCCCCACACGCGGGAGAGAAGAGCTCCTTCAATGACAGAGCCTGGCAATGAGCTTGCTGGGAAGCAGGTCTGTGGAAAAAAAACCCTGTGTGTCCTGGCAAATGGCAAGCTGCATGCAGGCCAGCAGCATTCCTTGGCAGTAAAGATGGCAAACAGCACCCTAGGCTTTATGAATACCAGTGTAGTTGGGTACATAGGAAGGGGTCATACCTCCTGCTAGTCCACATCTAGATATCGCATCCAGTTTTGGTGCCCTCAGTCAGTTCAAGAGAGACATTGGTAAATTGGGGGCTGGTCAGGGAAGAACCACCAAGATGGCTGGGGGAGCTGGAGCACTTTACCTTTCAGAAGAGGATGATGGACCACGACTTCTCCATCGTGGGGAAGAGACAGCTTCAGTGATGAGGGTATCTGATAGCAATCCCCCAGTAGCTACAGGGGAAACAAACCCAGGCTCTTAATGACAGTGCATACTTCAACAAGGAGACTCATCAGGCATAAATTTAAATAAAAGAGATTCAGACTGTGTGTAAGGAAAAGCTTTTTCGTGGTGAGGACACTCAGATGTTAAAGCAAGGTGTCCAGAGAGGCTATTCATACTCCATCCCTGGAGGTTTTCAAGTCCTAACAGAAATAATCTTAAGTAACCTGGCCTGACCTAGCTGGTTCTGCTTTGATCAAGAGATTGGGTAGAGATTTCCTGAGGTCTTTTTCAACATAAATTAGATCCTGAAATATGAATGCAGAAAAACAAGAATAGACGGGATAGGAGGAATTGCATGCCAAAATAAAGTGAAGCTGAATCAGTGAAAATGTAGCAAAAAAGGCATTTAAAGACATTCTTTAGAAGTCAGACATACAAGTCTCATCTTCACAGGCCGTGTTTCAAGGGTTTCTCTCTTGCACACATAAAAGGCCTCTCTCTCCCAAACCTTCCTTCTTCTATCACCAAGAAGGCATCCTTGACAATCAGAGGACTACAGAGAGCAGCTGTGATTCTTACTGACACATTGAGTTCTTTTACTGATATTTACAAATCAGTGATTTTATCACAAATTAAGTTTCTCATTATAGTAGGAACTGTCTTTCCAAATATTTCATGACACAATCCCTTAGTAACTATTCTGCAAGATCCCTACATAGGACAGGCAGCTAATCAATTACACACAAAGCTGCTATAAGAAAAAAGAGCTTTAAGGCATTAGACCTGAACAATGCTTCCAAGCATTACCTTGTTGAGGTTTGATGTCTGTTAACTCGATTCACACATGCAAGTGTGAATGCAAGGGAACCCTCCTTTAATTCCTCAGTGCTTGGATTTGTAACCATAATACTGTTTTCAGCATGGAAGATACACAGAATCACAGCATGGATAAGGTTGGAAGGGACCACAGTGGGTCATCTGGTCCAATCTCCCTGTTCAAGCAGGGCCATCCTAGAGCACATGGCACAGGATTGCATCCAGATAGTTCTTGAATATCTCCAGTGAGGGAGACTCCACAACCTCTCTGGGCAAACTTTGCTAGTTTGTGGTCACCTGCACAGTAAGAAGTTCTACCCCATGTTCATTTCCTGTGCAGCAGTTTCTGCCCATTACCTGTTGTCTCGTTGCTTGGCATCACCAAGAAGAGCCTGGATCCATCCTCTTGATTCCCTCCTTTCAGACACTTATAGATACTGATGAGGTCCCCTCTCAGTCATCTCTTCTGGAGGCTGAAAAAACCTAACTCCCTCAGTCTTTCCTCATTAGAGAGATGTTCCCATANAAGCAATCCCGCTTTATTGAGGTCTGGCCTCGAGGGGAGCCTACTCACAAGAGCGGCTTTGAGCCCTCGGACACTACCTTATATAGGGGGAGGAACTGGGGGGTGGAGAGAGAAAACAGGCCTATCAGGGACAGAGGAAGGAGGGCTTTAGGGATGACAGGCAGGAGTAGAAGCCTGAGGCCTTCTACTCAAGCCTATGAGGGACCGAGTAACCTGTGATTGGCAGGGAAAATACTAGAAGAAGGGGAGGAGTCAGGGTACAAATATGGGATAGGAGAGGAGGGGCCCGAGAGGGGGATACAACCAGGGGAGGGGTCGACAAGTCGGGGAACAACCAAGTGGGAAAAGGAGGGAAACTGGAGCAGTCCATTTGCAACTGGGGTAATCGGGGAATAACAGAACTGTACAGAAGTCATTATGAACATATGCAAAACCATAAAACACACTGCCACAGAAATGCTCTTTCTGATGCACCTCAATGCATGCAGAGCTGGGCTGTGCTGGAGCCAGTGAAGGCCCCAAGCAAAGGGATGGCCCTGGGGGTCTTTCCTGCTCATGTCTGTCTCACATACTGGAGGACAGACAGACAATGCTGTCAGACTTAATCCAGCAAGGACTTATGCTTCAGCAAGGTTCCATAGAATTATTCTGATTGTCATCTCTCTTAAAATATCTTGTTCATACAGAACTGCAATAACCCTCTTGAAGCTGAGCTGAGAGAGTGCTTCCATGCCTGTCAGAACTGCTGCTTTTCAGAGAGAACAGAAAATTCTTTTCTTAGTGATCTTGTTCCCTCATGGAGACAAGATACGTGAAAAACAGTGTGACAGGCAGATCAACTTCATATCTTGCAAGCATCTTCATTGTATCTTTTTGGTATTATCCTGATTTATTCCTCTGATATGCTGAGATGTTTCATTTCTATTCTTTCAAAAGTATAGTTTTCTTTCCCAAACCACTTCTGTATACAATTCCTATTAAAAAAACTCCACAATATTCTGTTTAATACAGAAACAAATAACTTTTTCAATTGAAATCATAATGGCTTACCCCAAAAAGCTCTTTCAAGCTCCCACTCCATTTTTCTTCAATTCCCCTCTGAGTTTTTTCAATTATTGTCTTGAAATTATGATCAATAAAATTCTCTTATAAAAAGTTAGAATTACACTTCTTAGGTTTCTTATTTTTTATTATAAAAAAAGAAAATTACTCTTTTAAAAGTAGAATTGTTTATTTAATTATCTCTGAGATCAGAGTGTTTTCTGTGTTGTGTGTTCCAATACTGTTCACTTAGTATTATCACTTAGTTCCTTGTCTGTTTCTGAGCCCTTCCCAATAACCAATGGTATGAAACAAGGTTGTGTTCTCCCACCAGCTCTATTCACAATCTTCTTCAGCATGATGCTCCAAAGGGTCATGGCAAATCTCTATGAAGATAATGGTATTTGCATCCAATATATATACTGATGGTAACTTGTTTAACTTAAGACAACTGAAGGCCCACACTAAGACTCTGAATTACCTTGTCCACGAGCTGCTTTTTGCTGATGATGCCACCCTCATTGTTCACACAGAAGCAGCTCTGCAGAGCTTAACATCTTGCATTTCGGGGGCTGCTGAGCTTTTTGCGCTGGAAGTCAGCTTGAAGAAGACAGAACCTGATGTTCCTGCACCTCAGGAACTTCACCATCATCCTCACATCACCATAGGTAAATCAGAGCTTAAATCAGTCCAGCAGTTCAGCTATCTAGGAAGCATTATTTCCTCAGATGGTAAGATTGACAAAGAGATAGACAACAGGTTAGCAAAGGCATACAGATCTTCCGGGAAGCTTCGTAAAAGAATCTGGTGCAATGAACACCTGAAGAAAAGTACAAAGATTAGTGTTTATAGAGCCATTATACTGTCTACTCTTTTATATGGGTCTGAATTATGGGTCATCTACCACCATCACCTGTGACTCCTCAAACACTTCTATCAGCGCTGCCTCCGTACAATCCTAAACAACCAGTGGACTGATTATGTAACTAATGTTACCATCCTTGAACAGGCAGGAGTTACCAGTATTGAAGCCATGCTCTTGAGAACACAACTGCACTGGGCAGGGCATGTTTCCAGGATGGAGGATCACTGCCTCCCTAAGATTGTGCTTTATGGTGAACTCACCACCGGCTGCCTCAACAGAGGAGCCCCAAAGAGGAGATATGAGGACTCCTTGAAACAGCACCTCAGTCTTGGCCATATTGACCACCATCAGTGGTCCACTATGGCCTCAAATCAGGAATCATGGAGACACACCATCTATAACGCTGCTGCCTCCTTTGAAAATTCATGTAGAATTAGTCTCGAGGAGAAAAGACAACGCAGAAAGAACCGTGACTCATCAATACCGCCTAAGGACGCTTTCTGCTGTGCCTTTTGTTCCCAGACTTGTCTATCCCATATCGGCCTTTTTAGCCATCAGCATGTTTGTACCAAGCATGGGTAGAGCTCTTCCCATATATTCTTTTGTGAAGCTTAGCCATGATGGTTTCAGTATCATACTCTTGATAAAGATTTTATAGATGCAGCAAAAATACTTCCATCATATACACAGCACCAGTATTAAACAGATGGCAAAGTCTCACAGATGGCAGTTAGCTGCTGTAAAATAAAAAATCCCGGGGGATTTCCATGCCATTCACTGTAAGTAACTGGCACAGTCCAGAATCTAAGATCTGTGAAGACAAAAAGTAGGTGCCTGGATAGATTAGGTAGGTACTCAGAATTCAGAATGTTTTAATAGGAGGCCAATGAAGCCATTTGAATATTCCTGGAAGAGTTTCGCAACTCCACTAATCTCAGGAAAGCTTTTTTTACAAGACATGTTTATGGGTGAGGATGACTATTCTAGGAAATAAGGGTAATGAAAATAAACAAAAACCTCCTGTCATTTGCCCAGGTAATTCATCTATGGAGCCACAAAAAAGAATCTTGTTCATAATTATTGCAAATCAATTAACCAAGGATTCAAAGTGTCTTTACAAACTTGATGGAGGAGCTCTTTTAGAGGTATGTAGTTAGTTTTTTAATCTCTAAAACTCTAATCACAGGCAAGCAAAAATAAGGAAGAGCAGATTCCTTTTCATCTCTCCTATGCAGACATGAATTCTTCGGACTCCATACCTGTTGATGTCTAAATGCACTTGTGCAAATCCCTAACAGTAACAGTAATGAGCCAGAGACAGCTCACAGGAGGAGAGCTAGGCAGCTGGTCTTCTAACCTGCATGCTCCCTGGCACGGTACAGTTTTTAAGGTTGACTGAAATCCTGGGGTATATTTAATATCTTAAGAATCTGAACCTTGTCAGTATCATCACAGAGTGATTCTCAAATTCAGCACTTCAGCCAATCTGAAAATCTTTTTCTGAGCGTGTTGTAGGCAGCAAGTTGTTACATGAGCATGTACTTGATTATCAAAATTCAAAGTGCTCAGTTTAGCTTTAAGTCCCACATTTAATTGTAGCAGATGTGCATGCATTGCCACTGGTCATCTAAGGAAGCAAAGTGTTTCAGGTTTGCTCTGATCTGCTGGGTGCTGAGTCTGACAACATTTACCCTTTTAGTTACTCACACGCCTTCAGTGTAACTACTCCCACTCTTGCTAGAATAACTGGAGAGAGAAAAGAGGAGGCTATTGGGAACTCTAGGTTCATTTACTAAACTACTGAAATAAAACTGAAAATCTGGTTTTGCTTCCTAATGGAGGGCTGTCCGCTACAGACTATGGTAAAAATAAACACAAAATCACAGTCTAAGAACACTGATGTGACTTTATGGCATTTGCAAGCTGCAATACTCTATTGTGGTGGCCTGCTGGGAGCAGGACACCTGTGTGATCAGGGGATGCTTGGCAGAGGAGCTGCAGTGATGGGCTGTGTCCCATAGACATGGCCTGATGCCTGTGGTTGGACAAGGAGAGCTGACCTTTAGGCTATTGGATGATTAATGCAAACATTATAGTGTGATATATAGCTGCTTGCTGTGTAGAGACACGGAGGCAAACATCTTGTCTAGGCAGGCAGACATCCTGCCACAGAGACACATGTCTAGGCAGATAGGCATGTTGTCTACATGGCACAGACATACTGCCTGTTAAGGTGAGTAGATTAGCTTAGGAAATATAGGAAGCATAGTAGTATTAGCTTAGGTTAGCTTATGTAAGCAGGCCCTACAGGGGCCTAACTGTATGCATGAGACTAGCCATGTGTAATAGCTATGTAGATGCTGCTTATGTAATAAACCTGGCTGATGTATGAACCTTCTTGGAGTCAATATAAGCCTCTCAGAGACACCCTATCACTTCCTTTCTTCAAATTTATAAAAAACACACTTTTCCAATCACAGCCACACTGCTAATCACTTAAATGCAGAACAAACTTTTATCTTCAAACAAATACGAGCTTATGGTACCAGGCATCTCTTTTTTTTTTTTTTAAGACCGTTTTTTAAAATCATGCATAAAAGTATTCAAAAAAAACCCCCTGACACTCTGGATTGTCATTTTCATTCACAATAATTAAAGTAAACTCAAATTTTGAAGATTTTCACTGATGGTTAAATGTTATGTCATTCTAACCTGATGACACTGAGGAACTTTGTGATGAACATTAGCAGATCTAAAGTATTGGCAATTGCCTTTAGTAGAGGTGGGGAAAAAAACCTAATGATGCTGCTAGAAATGGAACTTTTTCTTTAGCAAAAACACTTCTTCAGACTTCACCTTCCTTGATGTCAAAATCAGAGTTCAGGAAAAATTGCTAGTTGCCTTTTATTGTCAAGGTAATTGGTACATATTGTTTACAGAATATTTATCAATGTTCCTATCGTATGATATACCATCATGAGAGAGAGTGAATACAAAATATAATATACATTACTAGCAATTTTGGAGAGTTTTGCTGGCACTAGGTAAATAATAGGCTATTACACACCAACAAAAATAAGTGTAATATATCAAAATCCCTGCCTACTCTTAGAAGCCTTCATAGCTACAGGAAAAACACAGCACCCAGACCTGACTTGCTCAAAGGTCCAGCTGTGAAGGCAAAGCTATTCTTTTTGGAGCTGAAACACTTCACCCTCACTTTGCAGAAGCTTTTCACTGGGGTACGTGCATCTGCACTTGGGCCTCAAACATCTCATTCCACTTGGGCATGCTGGCAGAGCTTAGAATTTGAAAGAGAGTACAAGATACCTGAAGTATGAGGCAAATAAGCCCAAAGCTTGACTATTTTCTATGACAAATAGTGCAAATCTGCAGTGATGGATGACACAGTATCTAAAAGCCAAGGTGGTTCCATGCTTTAAATTGTGGGTATTGCACAGAGAAAATGTGCTCTCAACACTTTGTGAACAGCTTAAACACTGCAGCCCACATTATCATGGGATTGGCAGAGATGAGCCACATGTTTAATTTCCATAAGCTGAGCTGAGCAGAAAGGGCTCTGCATTTCAAACGAGCAGTGTTGTCTCTCCAGGGTGCTGTATGCTGCACATCTCAGCCTTTCACTTACTTCCATTCACTCCCTTCATACAGCAAAGCAGAGCAGTGAGAACAGTAAAATTTTTAAAAGACATACATCACTATTGTCTCAAATAACACACGAGAGCACCCAGAATACTTACCTTATTGAAGTGAGGATCTTCCTTAAGTAAAAAGCTATCCATTTTCCAGCTTGTCATAAGAAACTGCCAGAGGAAGGAAAAACTTGACAGCAAATATTCAAGCAGAACTAAGCTAATCCTATCTATAGCTACCTATATACACATAAAATAAATCAAGACCTAGTCCTTTCTCTTTCAATAACTCAAAAGAAAGGCCACTGTGCTGGACCTTTGAAGTCTGTTGCAAAACTTTATTCAACATCGTGTAGAAGTAAAAAGGCTGAGCATGTAATTTTTTTGACCACAGATGAATTGCCTGATTTTAATAAGTGCTAAACACCTGCAGCTTTTATACAAGTGGAGGCTGTCTTTGACAATAGATGCGTAATTGTCAAAACAGCAGCATATCTGGAATATCAATACGATGAGCTAAAATACTGTCCATTTTTTAAGAAGCCTTGTTCACTTAATCATTTCTCTGTAAGTACATGAAAAGATTACACAAAACTAAAAGTAATTTACCCAATAGATCTACTTCAACTATTGTTCCTGTGGCTCCTAAGCCCAAGTAGGGAAGCAATAAATTGAGGGCACGTGAGCATGCTAACTTTCCCAGTTTCCATAAATTTCAATAAAAAGAAGTTTCTTTCTCTCACAACTTTTATTTTCAGACTTTTCCAGTCTGCAACATTATGTAAATGTAGAATTACTTCAGAGTTAGCAACTGCTGTATGTTCATGTCAGGATAATTGAAAACTCTTCTGTTTTTCTTTTATAATCAGAACATCTGAAAGTAAAATGTTGTTCCTTTTTCCTGTATGAGAAATAGATGATTAAAAAAACCCTGCACTTATGAAAAAATATGTAATTAAAATTATAATGAAAAGGCATAAACAAAATATATTGTCTGGCTTTGAAAAGAAGTATGGGTCTAAGTATATTCAAGTAGGGAGTCTTTTATTATTACCCTGGATAATATACAAATATTGGGCTATTTCATCTAAGGCTCCTCGCCCAATGATTTCAAACACTTCATTTGGAAAACTGCAGGGAAGATAAGATCTGTTTTACAGAAAAAGAGCATATAGTATACAAGTAGTTATAGAGACTGCCTCCTAGAATATTTGGAATTCCAGAAAACCCTCAAAAAACATAAAAGAAACCAAAAATATTGAAAAGGAAACTTCTTATCATTTTAGCTGCATCAAGACTGTAAAAGAATGGAAAAGAGTAGAGAAAAAATAAAATAGCTGAAGAATTAGACACCTATGGAATCTATGTGGAGCTGGTCCTTTAAACACAGAAGGTAATTAAAGGTTGAGAGCTCACCAAACAGTCTGGCTGATCCTCCACTCCTAACTGTGGGACACTCAGGTGACTTCTTTTCCTTATGGTCTGATCCAACTCAACACACAGCCATGGGCTTGGTGTGGAAGTTGAGCTCTGATCTGCAGAAGGCAGATCAGAATAGTCAACCCACAGCCTGTGAACCTGGGGCAGCTTTGGCCTCTTGTTTGACTTCAGAAGGAGATAAAGGATGGCAGTAAATGTCTCTAGAGTTTTGCATCCAGCTAGATAACTATCCAAAGGTAGATTAAGGTCATCTTTATTTGAGGAAACATTTTAAGCACATGTTAAATTTTAGGCATGCATCAAACTTCCATTGATCTCAATAAGATTTAAGTATTATGATTAAATAACACTTTCAGTGTTGTCTTGAGGAGGGATATTTTCCTAACTTAGGATATGTAGTGACTAAGTGTCCTGGTCCTGGCCAGGACAGGGTTAATTTTTGCAGTAGTGTAGTGGTTTGACCCTGGCTGGGTCTCTCTAAAGCTGGTTTCTCACTCCTCCCCTGCAAATGGACAGAGGACAGAAAATATAAGGAAGGGTTTCATGAGTTAAGGACCATAAGAGATCCCTTACTGATCACTGTTGCAGGAAAAACAGACTCCAAGTGGGGATATTAATTGAATTTATTACTAACAGGATCAGAGTTTAAGAATGAGAAGAATGAGAAGTAAAATAAATCTTAAAGACACCTTCCCCCAGCCCCTCTCCTTCCAAATTCTACCTTCTCTTTCCTGGAGGCGCAGGGAGATGGGGAATGGGGGTTGTGTCTGCTGAAGTTCAGAGAGAGGAGTCCTTCCCTCTTCTTCCAGTGGGGTTCCTCCCTTGGGAGACAGTCTTTCATGAACTGCTCCGGCGTGAGTCCATCCCACCGGCAACAGCTCTTCAGACACTGCTGCCATGGGGATCACTTTTCCACAGGGTGCAGTCCTTCAGGCACAGGCTGCTCCAGCATGGGTCCTCCACAGCCACAAGTAGAACCAGTTCTACTGGTAGAACTTGTGGCTCCAGTGTGAGCTCCTCTCCCTGCAGGTCAGCAGGTCCCTGCCAGGACCCTGCTTCAACATGGGCCTCCCACAGTGTCACAGCCTCCTTCCAGTATCCACCTGATCCAGCGTGGGCTCCTCCATGGGCTGCAGGTGGATCTCTGAACCCCTGTGCTCCTCCAGGGTCTGCAGGGGCACAGCTGCTCCACCATGGTCTTCCCCACGGGCTGCAGGGGAACCTCAGCTCCAGCACCTGGAGCACCTCCTGCCCCTCCTTCTGCACTGACCTTGGTGTCTGCATTGTTGTTCACATGTTCTCACTCTGCTCTTCTCTGGCTCCTATCTTCATCTACCCCTTAACTTATTTTTCTTCCTTCTTAAATATGTTATCACAGAGGTGTTACTATCACTCCTAATTGGCCTGGCCTTGGCCAGCAGTGGGTCTGGCACCGGCTGGCATTGGCTCTGCCACAACGCTAAGTTAATTTTTAGGGGCAGAGTTGTATTGTTAGACTACACTGGGGAGGAATATGCTTCTATACGAAACTTTTGATAAGTAATAACAGTAGTGCTTGTGGCCTTACCTTCTCAGAAAAACACCTCTACTTCCAGAATAGTTTAAGCCTCAAATTAAGTTTCAAAAGCTTTTTTGATACCTAAGTTTGCACAGATACCTCAGATTTCATTTTGATGTAAAGTTTTGGTTTCATAAATAAGAGTACTTAGATATTTAAGTGCTATTAGAGGGAAGTTCTTAACAATGTCCACCAAAAATACATGCATCAGGAAGAGTTCTGCAGAGCCAACTTCTTATTCAAGGGAAGAACTCTGTAGGAAGCTCTCCCTGCAGCAGTTCTCACTCTACAGCAGGAGTCATTGAACACAAGACTGCAACCTACTCAGCATATTACCACTTCACCCCATTGTGGGGTGGTTTACAGTGAAATCTGTGGAAATTGATTTACTTTTGCTTATTGTAACAATAACAGCAAAAAAACCTGAGGTATAACAAAGATATCAGCAAATATAGTCACGAAATAAACTGAATTTTATACAAAGGGTTGGCACTTTTTTTTAATTTTCAAGGGAGAATTTAATTGCAAGGCAGATGATACTACAACAAAGTTACAATAAGTGCACAAATATTGAAAAAAAATGAGCTATTTGCATGCAATAGGGAACTATTAAAGAAAGCTCCATATCTCACTATGCACTGGCTTGCATGCCACTATTATACCTGTGGGAGAAATGCCATTGCTGCCTGACATATTGTTGGTATATTTAGCAAAAATATTGCAAGAGCAGGGCCAACAGGGTCAACATGGAAGTCTTGAAGTGACTACTACTGTGTAAAAAAATCAGATGAAGGAAAGAATGCAGTGCGTTTCTCCCCACTTCACCCTTAGAAGAAGCAACTGCATATTGGAATTTGTCTTGCCTCTTGCTGACAGTGGTGTAGAGTGCAAACACAGCATCTCTCAGCAAGCTGAGAGAGACAGAAGTCCAGTTTTCTGTAGTGGGTATCACCTGCTACAGACACTCTGTCTCTAATATTATTTCTCTAGCAAGGGCTGCAGCCACCTGCCCATCCCCAGCTCTCCAAAAGCCTTAGAGTGGGTCTCACCTCACAATGGCCTCAGAGAGTGCATGAGTAGGTGCATGTTCTAGACCAAGAATCTCCCAAATTGTCCTGGTCTTCATTTATCCAAAGCAGTGCTTTAAGATTCCTAGAAATACAGAGGAAAACAAGAAAGAGAGGATTTACATTATTTACTTCCGTGATGTTTATGGGATCACATTAAAAACAGGCTTCAACATTGTAGAGTTGCATTTGAAATGCATTGTACTGGCAATGTTCACAAATCCCAGGAGGAGTAATATCCAACACACTAAGACAAGAATATTCCCCCAAATGTCTTTGACTATCCAAGGCTACTGGCAAATTATTATTTAAAAGAACAGGCAAGTGGGCTAATCCACTTAGGTAAAACATCTATTTTATAGGCTCAGGATCAGCTTTGTGAATAATCACAATGGAATGCTGTGCTTGCCAGAATATATTATCATATTCTAGAAATAGTTAATATGAGTGAGCAAAGGGAACACTAGAGAAAATATTCTTTCATCTGCCGTAGCTCTCAGTGCATATGGTTTTTGTGGGTTTTTTTTGTCCTTAGCACAGAAAGATTTAGATCAGGAAATATGGTTCATGAAAAACAACTAGTTCATTTGCAAATCCTCCTTGGAATGCACATGCTCTTGGCAGGTTAACATTTGCCTAAAGGGGTCTCTGATGAGGAGAAACAAGGACTTCTGTTTCCTTCAGAGACAGCCCCTTAGCATTAGCCTAGATCAACACACACTCAGCATTCAGAAACATGGAAACAAAAGCATCCCTCA
>WEIV01028237.1:2425-18576 GCA_013390005.1 Calyptomena viridis | reverse complement strand
GGGGGGGGGGGGGGGGGGGGTGTGTGTGGAAAGAATGCTGGTAGTACGCAGAAGGAAACATGACAACAAAAACACCACAAGCAAAAAAACTCTTAAAAACCATGTGAGATATCATTTGCATTTTGGTTATGATTTGTGTTTTGTTGGGGTTTTGGTTGCTTGGGGTTTTCTTTTGTTTTGTTATGTGGTGGTGGGTTTTGTTTGTTTGTTTGTTTTTAAATGGTGTAATAGCCTCCTTTATTTACTTGCCTTGTAGGGCAAACTTTCTCTTACGGATTCAACCCGCGAGGAGGCAGCTGCTCTTTCAAGAGCTTTACCTTCTTGCTCCCTCTAGTGCTCCGAGAAATCCTGCACAATTTTACCCAGCTCTAATCAGAATGTTTCTCTCATTATTTCTTTTCCCATCATGTGCAACCAAAGTGACTTGATAGGAAAGGACCAAGACTGAATTTATTATGTCAATAAGTTGAAATGTAAACCTTCACATGGCACGCTGCTAAGTAATCCAAATTATTGTAAGGTCCTTTTCATTACTCAAATTAATATGTCTTATCTTTTACAGACAAAGCAGTATTTGGATTTGAGAAAAGAAGTACAAATATATTCATTGCTACGAGTACTTTTGAACATCTTTTGAAATTGGTGTCATAGACCCAAGGTCTGATGATCAATTAAACATTCCTACAACCAAAGAAAAAATGCATGTTGTACTTAGTTACTTGTCTGCCCCATGGTGCAAGTCCATAAAGCTAGTGACTATCACCCTCAAGAAAACAAGTTTCTAAGCTCAAAGGAAAAGCCAAACTCCACTAGCAGTCACCATTAACACTTTCAGCCCTACAGCCTGCTACAAATGGCAACTACTGCTTCTACATATTGAGAAGTTCACCTTTTTTTTTTAAAAAAAAAAAGAAAAGCTGCTTGGATCTGAAACATGAGCACAGCATAGCACACTGCTCATAAAAGCAATCGACCCAACACAATGCTGCTCCCAGGCACCCCAGTGGAACAAGTCTGAAATGCCAAGTTAGGAAGACTGTTCATTACCTTCCTGAGGATTAGAAGTACTTACAATATAGGCATCTGCAGAATCTGCTGAGGAAAACATTATTCTGTAATGCAAATATGGGCAGAGCCTAGAAAACTAGTACTTGTTTTTCCAGTATGACTTCTGCCAGTGGCAAGCTAGAAACGTTCCTGTGGCAATAAAACATAATGAGACCAAACCCCCTTGTGCTGCGCCAGCACAATCCTCCTGTCACTGTCTAAATTAGAGATGGGGAAGAGTTTCTCAAAGTTTTCAAAGACATTTTTAAAAGCAATTTTTGCTACACGGAGAAACATGGTGCATCAGAAAGATATTAAAATAAAACCTTTTCCTCTCTTTTTTTTTTTAATATGTCTACAAATTGCTCCATCAAGCTTGCCATAGACAACAGTAGTCTTAATATATAAATATTATTTCAAGTTCCCATATCTAATCAACTGTCATATTCTTTAATGATACATCAAGAGGATACATCAAGATTTTTCAATTGCATAATTCAATTGAAATTCTGTCTCCTTCACTATGCTGTGTGCCTAAGTCTTGGAAGGAATATTTAAGCCAACTGCTATGTAGGAGAAAAAACTAAAACATGACAATGAATACTGGAGAAAGTTTTACTTACTTGTCTACGTGATACAGTGACAGATGTTTTTGATACACAGTCCACATAATTCTATCTTAACAAACAAAGTCATATTCTCTTGTTTAGAAGATCAATTCAATGTGAATAAAGAAAATGAGTCATCCTTATTTTCGTCAAGTCTTTAGTGTTTCTGGCTGCTCATAGTTTGGTTTCAGATCAAAGCAAGATAAAAGAGAATTAAAGATTCTTCTAATCTGTTGTTCATATGTGATTAAAATATATTCCCTTTTACCTATTGCATAATATGTCATATATTTGGTTTTATTGTGTTTTAGTGAGAAAATGGAATATAACACGTTTGAGGAAAAGGAAGTTTTATTTAAATTTAGAAAATACTTTGTCTGCACTTAGAAGGTCAAAACATAAAACCTCTACAGAGGTAACTAAATAAGTTACAACAATCATTAACATATCTGTCACCAAAATAAGTGTTTATATTTAGTTGGTTAAATCTGTATGGTAAAAAAGAATAGCAGTTTTAAAGGCATCTAAGTGATTAATTGTCATTTATGAGACTGAAGGAAAAAAAATTGTAAGCTTAACATAATTTTAAAAGATCTACAATTTTGTTTGAAAAATTTCACAGCCAAAAGTATTTTCTTCATCCACTTCTGCTACCAATCTTCTACTTTCCCATATGGAGTAAAGAAGATAAAAAACCAACAAACCCTACACAAAACACAATGCATACACCATGCAAAACAAACAAACAAACAAACAAAAAACAGGAAGGGGAATAACAAACAAAACTGAAAAGAATGACTTGAATTTGTTATTCTTTGTAAAAGATAACTGTCAATGCTTTTCAGTAGACAAATTTCAATAATTGCAAACCAGATGTGCCTATTAAAAGAACATATTACAAAATCTAGAAAGTCCACACAAAGATTTTTCCTTTCTCCAGCCAAACAATAGGGAAAAAGTTCTGTTATATCCTCCTTAGCCACAGTACTGTCTTTGCAATGACACTAGCTGACATAAATACTTCTGCTGGAAGACACTGGATGAAAGAACAAGTCCTTGGTTTCTTCATGCTCTCTGCCATTGTTCTCAGGCATTTCTCTGTCTATTTTATATCTAGCATAGTGGCTTTTCTGGGCAGGTGTTGTCCTTTTGAGACGGCTTTTGCCATCAGACTTTGCCTTCATAATATAATTGACTTGGACTGCTACGCTTACTCTGGGCTTCATTAATGCCAAAGGGTAACATGTAAACATACTGTTTGCTTTTGTGTCACTTTATATTATTGTGATCTAAATTAATGTCATAGTTGTTTTATATGCTGCTTGGCAACACAGGCAGAAACTTCAGCAGCTGAGGTCACCTGCAGCATTTTGTACATGTCTACATGTCCCATTCAGTTCAGAAGGAAAGGACACCAGTCAGACTGGCAACCACAACATCACATATTCCAGCATCAGAAGAATATGTTTATGTTCAAACATTGAACATAAGAATATAATTCTATAGAAGATTTCCCAACTCTGCCTGGACTCACTGAAAAAGCCCTAAAACCTGACCATAAAATTTGGACTATTTTACTATTTGGACTCTTGATTGTGTCAACAAGCACCTCTCTGTGAGATATTCATATTTTTCACCACTTTCAAAATGACACAAAGAAAGGCTGGTAGTCAAACTGACGTTTTTCCTCAGCCCGTGAAAGCAACTAAGACTCTAATTTCTAGAAGTATCAAAGAAAATTAGTTGCCAAAAGCCCTCCACAACTTTTTGCAATTATTGAAGAAGCATGTTTGAACCTCGTGCTGATCAGGCACATAGAGTAAATCTCACTCTTACTCTTGAACATTGAATGTTGTGTCAAATAGACTCAATTTGCTTTCTTGAATAATATCTAATGTTTGTGAACAGTTGCTCTTCTTGTGAACACAGCTACTACAAAACATTCACTAACAAATGGACCTCAACACACATATTTTTGGAAATAATACATAAGTGTCTGTTTTCTTTCAGGTCTTCCTGAAAAATGTGTTTTTCACCTGACACCCACTGATGCACTCTCTGATGGAAGAAATGGAACTGTTGGAGCATCTCCAGGGGAGGGCCATGAAGTTGGTAAGGGAACTAGAGCACCTCCCCTATGAAGACAGGCTGAGAAAGTTGGGGCACTTCAGCCTAGAGAAGAGAAGGTTGCATGGAGAACTCATAGCAGCCTTCCAGTGTCTGAATGGGGCCTACAAGGGCCTTCAAGGAAGAGGGACTCTTCATCAGTAACTGTAGTGATGGTCCAAGGAAGAATGGTTTCAAACTGAAAGAAGGCAGGTTTAGATTAGATTTTACTGTGAAGGTGGTGGGGCAATGGAATAGATTGCCCAGAGAAGTTGTGGATGCCCCACCCCTGGAAGCGTTAAAGGCCAGGTTTGGTGGGGCTTTGAGCAACCTGGTCTAGTGGAAGATGTCCCTGCCCTTGACAAGGGAGTTGGAACTAGATGATCTTTAAATCTTTCCAAACCAAACCATTCTATGATTCTAAATTGCCAGCTAAGAGCAAGTGTGAGATCTGGTACTGAGCAGAATAGAAGCAAGATGTCATCAGTGTTCTTGAACTTTCTGAGAGCAGTAAATTTATTTAGAGAAAATGCTATAATGATTTAGCAGAAGTAAAACACAAAAAGTCCCAACTCTTCAGTATTCCCTACAAAGACAATTTAGGGGAAGCTTTTCACATCCAAGTTCTGGCCACCAGTATAGTAAGCAAAATGCAAAGCATCTATGAAGGGAAACATTTCCCTCAGATGCTGAAGCTCTTTCAGCTGGGATGTATTTAAAGACTTGAGTAACACAAAGTACCAAAAAACCATGAAGTGAACTGTCGCTTGACAGCAGTGGGGTAAATTCCAAAGCCTGAAAACACTGATAAAAGTCTACTAAAAGAAGAATAATCTTGAGCAAAGTCCTAGCAAGTGCAACCTTAAAGCAGACAAAACCTCATCCTTCCTAAAAATCTGAGGCAGTTTCACCACTACATCTATTTATGTGCAGTCACCAGTATTAATAAGAGAGCAAGGCTCATTACAAGAAACTTTTCAATTCTTCCTACAGTCAATACCTTGAAGTGGTTAAAAAGAGGACTCTTCAGCACACTTCAGGCACAGAGTAACATTACACATCTGCAGTCAAACTCTGTCCCTGAGCAACTCAGTGCTTTCGCTACTCTCAACTGAAAGTGTGGGGCACAGAAGTCAAAGAAAGGAGAAAGTGCAGAGGATAGCAAAAATCAAAGCTGAATCAACTTACTGAACAAGCTCAAAGCTGTGGTACTTTCATTCTTTCCCCCCTCAAACCTTTTTTTTCTGACACCCTTGTTGAAAATATGCCTCAGAGGACATGTTTTACTGTTCTCATGAAGTTAATTCAGTGAACTGTAAATGCAAACGAAAAATTGAGGGCTTGTTAATGTTTGAAAAATCTGGATGTTGGTAGTCTTTTTTGCCCTTTATTCATTTCCACTACACCTTTTTTTCATAACACAACTGTAGCCTCTAGTCAGATTTTAATAATAGCTTTGCAGCTAGTTCTTTCCCAAAAAATGGTTCACATTTCTTCATCCTCTTATGGACAAAAGTTAGCTCCAAATTCACAAATTAATATCACATTATAAATCAAATTTAACTGTCAGAGTTCTTAAGTTTTGGAATCTTAAAGATGAAAATAGTTATGTTTTTCTTACAGTTAGCATGAATAATAGAAATAGCCTGGATACATGACAGAACTGAATTAGAAGTGCCCAAATGGGTTAAAGATTAATCTATCAATTTCCTAATTAGAAACATAAAGTTATGGACAACTTTATTTCCATTTAGATTTAAAGTATAAATCCATACACTATATGCACACAAGAACTCACAAATTCCTAGTAAATTTCTGCAAATATTGTTTTAAAAATGTACTTTAAAACATTTTATATGCAGAAATACTTAAATACTTCTATGTTACCTAGTTTCTGGACATCTAGAAAATCTATTTTGAATTGCACAGCTTGTGAAGGCTTCAAAATATAATTTTATGCTTTAAATTTTACTACCAGCTCATTTAAAACACGAAGTTATTATAAATAAATAAAAAAGGCTACTAAATGACCAGAAAGTAAACAGTCTCAGCTCTGGGCCATCAATAGGCATTTTCAGTGACTAGTTGGCCACTGACAAGTGCCACTTCTAATCATTTAGTTAACTTTGAAAGTGAAAATTAACCCCAACAATACAACACTTCAACATGCTGTACATGACCTTGATTCTTACCTTTCATATACTGAGAATACTCTCTAAGCTAGATTCAACCTATCTTGTAGTCACACATTGCTAATAGAATTAGTCATAATAAGAGACTTCTAAGAAAACAATTTTAGGTTCTTCTTATTAGACGATTATCATTAACTACAAAGTATTAGATGACTACAACTCCTCAGCTAGATCATTACATGTATGTTCCATTTGATTCAGCATGAATGTCACATGCTCCTTTACTCAAGTTCTCAGCTATAATTATTAGCCTTACGAATCAGCTCTGAATGAGATTTAAGGAAAAAAATACCCATGAGCTTTCACAATTTTTAGAAGTTAAATCACACTCCAAAATATTTTAGTATGAGGAAAGCATGAAGGTTTTTTGTAGGTCTGGGTATTGCATATAGCAAGGTACGTAGGTCAGGAATTAAGAGTGATATCAAAATGATATATGGAATAAAGTTTGCAATTTCTCTGTTTCAGCACAAGATTAAAAAAACAAGTGTTTCTGATACTTTTCTTGAATTATAATTTATATTAATGTGTTACACTTAATATTAACTAGCATTTATTACCTCAGTATAAGAGTAGAAGGACTCCCATTTGATCTTACCTTATACCACTGCAAATTGGAGGATCCTGGTTTTTCCTGCTGCATAACTGACAGCCAGATGAATCCCAAGGCACTACTTTAAATTGCCCCTGTGGCATGCAAAGGCAGAAAAAATATATATGTATAGCTGGAATAAATTCCAGCTTCTATAGCTGGAATTAATTAGTAGCACATGGAAATCTCACCTATTGACTTTTGCTTATGTAATTTATATTTCATTTTTCTCCATTTGTACTTTGTGGGAAAGCCGATATAAAGCTTCGTGCTTTGATCTGCCTAAGCTAGATATGCATAAGACATCTACAGTGCAGATGCCTCTGATGAAAGCTTTTACAAGGCCATTGTGAAAGTAGTCAGAATTTACCCCAACACATATTTCCATTTAGCAATAGGTGTGTGGGCACTGCTGGAACAGTATTCACTGTGATACAAAATTTTAGTAAAGAAGAAAGATGCTTTGATTTCTTTCAGTGATCCATAGCATTATTCAGCAGGGAGAATCCATCTGTTAAAACATTCAGCAGTACCTGGCCTGTTGATTGCACTAGACTGCTGCTTTCTGTGCAAGAATGAGACAGCTGTGATTTCTGTTCTGTAGTGTCCACCTCCATTGCACTTTGACAGCATCAGTTTATCAGTAATGTAAGTATCCAATACGCAACTCAGGAAGCATTTCCTCTTTAACTGCTGAAGGTCTCAGAAAAGCTGTCTGAGTCAGATCTCAATCACCTCAAGTGAAATCTAGCTTCAATCTCCCTATTCTTGAGAAAGAAAAATTTAAAGTGGTGACACAAAAAGATTAGATCACATTAAACTGAATCAAAGAATCAAAGAAAGTGTCAGCTTTATTGCTTACTAGGAAAAGTCCAGGAAAGCAGTATTCTTACCTAAACTGGATTTAGACAGATCTAGGAGTTGAACAGTTCCAGTAAGAGTCAGCTTCAACTCCCTAATTTACAAGATTTCAGATTCCAGTGATTCAAATTGCACAAGCACAAGCAAGCTCAAAAGACACCCAATTCTTCTGTTGGAAACCACATTATACATCTTCCACTACCTTGGGCAAAATTTATCATCTTTGGTCATGACTGAACCAACCAGAGAAACAAACTCCTTCTCTTCAGGAGAAAATTCTGTACAGAAATTTAATATACAGCCAGATGCAAAATGACAATTCATGAGTTTTGCCATCCTGTCCACTAATACACCCACTCCTTAATGTCCACTGAATTTGTGATACTGTGACTTAAGATTCAGACATGCAATTTATTTTTGCTCATATCATTCTAGAAGTGTATGAAAATTAAAATAGGTCCTGAGATAATATTTTCAACAGTTGGCAAAAGCTTGGGTTTTTGCCTTAGACAGTGGAATAGCCCCTTGAAAGTATGAATATCATCTTCCCAGTTTTGGTGTAAACCATTTCAGATATTCAGTTGATTTTGTAATTTTTAGCTCAATTCTAGAATATTATTCAGAGTGGAGGGCACACTTCTGTAGTCATAGAAATTCCCAGTTGAAACAAAATGAAATTTTCCTAACAAAAATCTCACAAGAGAAGTTATTGTTTAGAATCCTCAGCTGTGTTTGATTCCAAATCCAGAGGTGTTAAGAGATATTTCTGCACGATTCATGAATTCAAGGATTCTTTCATGGTTAACATAGTGTAGTACTGTGTAATTAGCATGTATTTCTATATTATGTATCTCTGTGTATTATTGTTCTGTTAGGTGGTATGTTCTGTTAACCCCCCCTGCCCTTCCCCCAAGATGGTTTATCCCCTCCCTTCTGCTCCCTTCCCATTGGCTAAATCCCCCTATAAGAACCAGAGACAGGAAATGGTTTGTGGCTTTCCTTGGTTGAACTGATAAGCTTTGGACTCCCTGGGAGCACACGGCTCCCAGGGAGAAATAAACTTGTATTATATGCAACCATGAAGAGTCGCCAGCACTTCTTCATCCTCCGTTCCCTCAGCCTACCCCCGGGGGAGTGCAGGGGCACACGCATCCCTCTGCAAACCTTGAAGCCACTTTCTGAGATGGACCTCCCCACCCAGGGGGTTTCCCGTCTAGAAAGGCCTCCTCCTATCGGTGCCTGAGACCGAAGCAATGCCCGGGTTGAAGAAGGAGCGAGGCAGGCCAGGGGGAAGGCTACAACATAGAAATGACCTTTTCTGTCCAGACTGCTAGTTTAGTAATTTATTTTGATAAATAAATAAATAACTGCAACAAACCAAAAAAATCTCCAAAATACTTTTGTTGAAACTTACATACCTCAGGAATGCCGCAAGTCAAGGAAAGGGAAAATATCCTTTGAGACAGAATCTAGTACACTGCCAGTCAATTAGATTTTGACCTTCTTCACCCATAAAAGACTGGTAGACAGACATTGTTTGCTGCTTGCCTGAATTAAATTGGATCTCCTGAGATGCGTGTGAAGTAATTTAAAAAAGGACAAACACTCTTAACTGAATTTACTCAACCATCACTGAAGCAAACCTTATTTACTGTATTCATCTATTAAACTAATATAATCTTTTGTATTTTAATCAGAGAAAAAAGATGACATTTAATTAGTGTTACACAGCCAAGCCTTGAAAAAGATCCCCTATCTGAGCATTCAACTAGTCTACCATTTTTCAGTCTAACCACAGTGAGTCTTGTATGCTTTTACGCTTCCCTTGGTCTAAGCAAACTGCAGGACTGTTTTATTAATTCAACTCCCCGATACATTTCCTTAGCAGAAATAGGCACTCTTTTCACAATTTCATACAAATGAGACCTTTTGACTCAACTGTCTTACATCCCAAGAACTGGCACCATCTCCTTCCCCAAATCTCTAAATTTCTTGTGTACATTTTATTATTTTTCTAAGGATTTGTGATGGTTGAGAGATAATAGGTTCTAAACAAAGCTCAAAAAAAATTAATTAATCATAATATCAGCAATCTACAGATTTAGACACACAAGCAAAAATAAAAGAAAAAAGCCAAACCCCTTGTGGACATGTTCTTGACATGCCTTTCCTTTTGGTTGGGATTTTTTTTGACTAAGCAAGTGCTACAGAAGTGCTCTCCTGTTGAGTAATTTCAGACTATGACTCAGAGATCCTTGGCTGTTCCTTGTACACATGGTTTCTTCCACCCTGAGATGCTGAAATTAAGCAGGATACTTCTACGATAGTGTATTGCTGTTTCTGCCCAAATGTTCTGCACCTACTCTCTTTTTTCTTATGCCTCCACTACTTCTCTTGCACTCTGCTTTGTAAAATTGACCATTTTTTTTTCTAGTTGGGGACCTTAGAAACTTTCCACTCCCAGCATCATTCAGAAATTAAAGATAGCTATCATCACAACAAACATGGATATCCCATTGTGCTGGCATTTCTACCAGGATGGTGGCTATTGGGGCTTAATGGTTGTTAGGTGTTTTTGATCTTGAGGAGCTTGGCAGAGTTCATATATTATGCAGCAGATTCTGTATACAAAGCCATCCTACTGATAAAGCAGTTTCATAAGTTCACTAACTCTGATCCATATGTACACGCAGACAAAGCTCGTAAATTTTCAGGTTTTTATTTATTTTTTCAAAGATTTAATTTCACCTTTATAGAAATAGGCAGCCTGAATTTCTGACTTCAAAAAAAGTATAGTGAGCCGAAGCCACACCAACAAATCAAGCCCCAATAAACAACCTTCTCAGTCAGACTGCAAAGCCTAAAACACAAATATATGTTTTTTAATATTTCATCATCATACAGCATAGAATTATAGCAGCAGCACTGCAAAACTGGTCATTTAAGATCAAATTCTTCCATCTCCCAGTACAATTCCCTCTCCCCGGCCCACCTAAAATCATATTGCAGCAATTAACTTCTAAGTCATTGGTTATACCATTTCAACTATTTGATGACATAGTCAAATAAAAGTGGTATCAGCTAATTTCATAGCAGCCTCGAAGGCATGTTTTGGATGAGGCAGCCATTTTCTATAAAAAAAATTCATAATTTTTTTCTCCCAGCACAATATGCAATGGGTTTTCATGCATTAAATATTCACTTCTTTTACACAAGTATAGGCTGAAGGCTGTGCCCTTGTCTGAAGTATCTAACACCACAATATATTTTTACAGAAGTTTATTGACCAACGTCTCAATATTTATCTTAACTTCCCTTAACATTCTCATGAAACAGCATTTTGACATTCTTTTTGGAAAGAAACAAAACACACAAAACTATGAGAAAAACTAAATAGATCATTAAAAAGTACTTGAGAATACTTCCAGCAGCAACCTGCAAGCATAAGGGAAAACTCACTGTCGAATATGATTTATGAAAACTTGTTAAATTTACTTAAGATAACTGGGAGGCAGACTTGTACACTAATAACCTCTTTAACATAAAGCCTTATGGAATACAGTGCATCCTTTATACAATAAGAAGGCTAATTTAGCGTGTTACAACACAGAACTGAATTAATAGGGAAGTCAAAAGGCTCTCAATTTGTCTTATTAAATACAAATACTGGTTGATAGCCTAGCTACTGCTACCATTCAATGGATTTTCTTGCCTTATCATGTAAAAATTAGATATTAAGTGTGCATGCAAGAGAGTATGGTAGTCAAACAAACATAGAGTCACCACAAAAAAATCTACTATGCACTAATATTTCAGATCAGCCTTTTTTTCTCTCTTTATTAATTGTGCCATTTATATTTTAAAATTTCAATTACTTTAAAAAAGCATTACTTTTTGGCAAATTTTTGGTCTTCATATAATCAGTTTCTTGTTTAACCAAGAACTGGTACCATTCCTTCTGGCCTACAGACGCTAACTCATCTCTGCTTCTACTATTTGTTTATCATATTGTCATGGTTTGACTCTGGCTAAAATAAAAAACTCTGGCTGCTTAAAACCACAACACATACACAAATTGTTCACAGCTGAAAAGTTATGGCATGTAGCTTGTGCGTATATATATGCAAACATGCACACACGTATGTGCTGCTGAAGCTGTATCCTAATTCTGAGCCTAGACTGGCAGATGGTCATGATGAACAACAGGAAATCCTTGCAAAGAATGTGAAACTCCTTGCTGCTGTGTGGCAAAATTAATGAATACCTGTAAGACATAATAAAAATTAGGATTTTCAAAACAACAGAACTTGAATTTAAATTTTGGGGACATAGATGATGATATTTCTCAGTTGTTTTCCTAAGTTTTTGTGACAAAAATGAATAGCTTATATTGAGGTAAACCCTCTAGAGATATGTTTTGTAAACTGTAAAAATAATCCTCCTTCACCCCTCCAGCTAAGACAGAGGTTGATAAATTATAAAAATAATGGTAAAAGGATTTACTAATTGAGATATGAAAAATATTTTTCATTGCTGCACAAGTTAGTGGGAAACAATTGTTTTAATTGTCTTTGAAATTACACACCTAAAGAAGCTGAGTCTGTTGTTTCTGTCAATAACCATCACAGAAAAAAGTCTAAATATTTCAAGGAGAAAGCATACTTCTGAACATTGCAGAGCAATGATTG
Organism: Calyptomena viridis; assembly: GCA_013390005.1. Taxonomy (NCBI): domain Eukaryota; kingdom Metazoa; phylum Chordata; class Aves; order Passeriformes; family Eurylaimidae; genus Calyptomena; species Calyptomena viridis. The sequence goes on along the minus strand of WEIV01028237.1, from coordinate 6,482 downwards.
AGCAACTAATGTGCCTCCTTGAGTGTTTTTAAGCAGATCTTATTACAGAAAGTCTTGCTTCTTTTTTAATCACGCAACTATTTGACAGTAAGGAATGTAGAGGGAAAGAGGAGTATACTTTATTCAAATTATGCTATTCATATGCAAACAAACTTGGGGTGCACTATAAGATTTGTTACTGGGGAGTACTATTTGCCTGCTTAAAACTGACAGTCAGGGAAAGGAAGCAAGGTGGGTGACTGAGGTGATGCATCCCATAAATAATGGAGGAAGTAAGCTTGAATGAACAATGCCTGAACAATCAACAGGCTGAAATTGCCTTACATGCAGCCATTCAGTGAATATATCATTTACAAGCAGTTAGTAGATCAATACAGACAATAATACTTCAATAATAATTTGCACATGGGGAAAAAGAACAAGTTCACATCATTTATCATAGAAAATTAATATTTTGACTAGATGTTACTCTCGGTTTATAGAATGCATAACAAGAAGTTGCATGGGAAGATGCTGCAGGACATCACAGTCACCCAGAAATACCATCCTTGCCATCAATGTGTTCTTCTTTTGTCAAAATATAATTTCATAGTCTTTAATAGTGGAACCTCTGCTATCTGCTTGTGCAATTAAAAATCTCAAAGGAAAATGTTCTGAAAGTCTAAGGTTACCACAATTTACAGAGACTGGTTCACCTTTTTCAAGATCACTGGTAAGATCCCAAATTTTGAGTTGTGGAGGTGGCAGTTGACAGTCTCACTTTCTTTTCCTGCTCAGATCTAGATGCATGTACGCACAGTTTATGTTTATGCACACTACAAGTATATGAAATACTGTGGTTCTTTTACTGTGTTCACTTCCACAGTAAAAGTAGTGTAAAAGCAGAAATTACAGTGTGACCTGAGCTGGCCTGGAACTGCTGGTTTATTGCATATATTTGGGTATTCCAGCAAATGATAGAATATTCTACTACATCAATAACTGCAATACACAGCATGTTTAGGTAAAAAAAAAAAAAAAAAGAGGAAAAAGGATGGGAAGAAAAGAAAGAAAATTATAAAATACCTGCTCTAATGTGGTTTGGCTAATGGAGTAATGTTCAATTTGGAGAAAAGCTTTGTGATTCTCTAGGACTCTGAAGCGCTCTGCTAAGCATCCCTGACTTTGTGGTACATGGTACTCAAGCAGGTTAAGATGTTGTCCCTGAAAACAAGCAAAAATTATAAAAAGACATAAAAGTGAATGCACATCATGATGAAGCTACACTTCTTATAACTGGTCTAGCTACAACAGGTTCTAATTTCAGATTAACATGAGAAATATGAGCTTTTAAATAAAACATGTTTTGTTTACATTGTTAGCACAAAGAATTAGTCATGCTGAGAGCACAGATTTTGTGTTTGCTCTGAGATGACAGTCTGTTAATCTCACAAAAGATATAAAAGTTTAGGACAATTTTAACGTTTAGGTTTTTCATCCAACAAACTAGTGCTGTTATGATGCAGTCTGGGGAAAGGCTGAGCATACAGCTGTGAGCATAGTACAAACTTATAAACATACACACAAAAAGCTTTACATCTAAGATAGTCATTGTTTTCCATCATTCTTTTCCCAAACACTGCTAAAGTTTAAAAATAAAAAATAATAATTAATGACCTTTGAGAGTTTTCTTGAAATGTAATTGCTATAGGTCTTTTGTAAGGTTATGTATTAAATCAAAGAATCTCGGTAAAAGCTGAAACTTATCTTGTCTGGACCTTATCAGAAAGCAATCAAAGCAAATACTCAGTAGGACTACACTTAGTCCTACTTCAGGTGAACACAAATGTGAGTTCAACTTGGTCAACAAGAAAAAGGAAATTTTCACTCAGAGAAAGGTTAAACTGCTTAAATGCATGTTTGGAGTTGACATAATCAGTATCACAAGTCAGATTTTTATGAAATGCTTAAAAGAAAAATAAAAGGGATATTCAAAAGTACATGTTCTAAAAAGATCAATATATCCAGAAATGTTAAACTGGAATGGTTTCACAGCTGAAGTGGGGATTTGGGAATGACATTGAATAANACTTAATCCTGCCATATACTAAGAAAAGGAGTTTTAACTGTACCTTAAACTGTGTTCCAGGGAAGTGCAGTTATAGACAGTCCAAAATCATTCTTCGATAGCTTGTTTCTTTGCTAAGCCAGACCTTGACAGAATAACCATCTCCAAACCTGAGAACAAGACACAGAAAGGTAAGTCCATTTGTCTACACCATGCGGATAGGAAGAACATTTAGTTCAACTGATTTTCTTATGATTATGTCAAATAACATGATGTGTTATGCATGTATTATCATTGTGATTTTAGTATTATCCTATTGAACAATAGAATTTCAATGAGAAATTGTTAAATTAATGATAACTAAAACCAAAAAACCCATGTGTTATGCCTACATTTTAGTTACTGTAAGATGTTTCACTATCCAATATACCTGAATTTATGTTAACTAAATTATGCTTTAATTGCTATATTGCTTTGAGTGGTCATCAAAAAGCTATGAAGATTACCAATCACATATACAGAAGGAGACAAAAAATAATTTAACTTTTCTAATGAGAAAAATGGGCATGTAGCACTATTTTTCATATCTGTGAACTGAGCTGCACATTCAAATGCAAATTTCAGCAGTGTGAGTAAAACTGTGTTTTACAGGTATGAAAAAGCACGTGTAGGGCTATTTAAGGAGATGGTAAAGTTAACAAATTTTCTTTAGCTTTTTGGCCATGCAATCTCTCAGAATAATTCAGGAAATTAACTTCTTTGTCTTAACACTCCCCCATCCTTCACTCCATCGCCAAATCCACTACTCCAGTTGTTTCGTTTGTAATGATTACCCTTTGTAATACTCTTTTGTGCCAAAATCATCCTCTCCTGTATCTTTTCTGTGTACAATTCGTGATTCAGGGCAGCAGTTGGGTTGGTTGGGTCTGACCGATGTGAGACACATTTTCACATGATCAAAGCAAAAGGATGTATCATAGCACAGTCTAGGATGTTGCCCTATTCCTATATATATATATATATATATATAAAAAGTCTACTGATTATCAATCGTAAGGTAATAAAAGATAGAAAGAACTATTCTGAGGTATATGTCCAGTTTAACCAGTGCCTGAATGACTCCCAGCAAAATACTTCACATGAAGCACCTCATGTTCCTCATGTATAATAGGTATATAGGAACATAAGGGCTTTAACTTTTATTTCACACTGGATCAAACATCTGTTGTTATAAAGCAATAAAGTCCTCATTGATTTCAGAGCACTGCAAGCCTCCACAATGAAAAAATCTAGGCTGCAGATTTTATTCTATTAAGAATTTCACATGAGTTCAAAATATTATTTCCAAGGATCTCAGACAAGAATCCCAGTATTTTGTGTAGAATAAAACAGTAGTTGCTACACTTCAGGTATGACAGTGCCAGCTTCTGCATAAAAAGTTGCACTGTATGAAAAGCCCCATTAGAAATAAATTAGTATAGGGTCTTTGGTTGTGGGGTTTTTTTGTTGTGTGTGTGGTGGGGTTTTCTTAAATTTTATTTTTATTTTTTATTGCAGGCAAATGCAACCACTGAACTGATTTAAATGGAGTAATAAGAAACATTGCTAATGCAGTGTTCTGTATGTTGGTTGCTGGAGGATGCTACATGAATCAAATTGTATTGGGTTCAAGCTGTATGGTACTAAATATTTACTGGACTGTGTAACCTGACAGATGAACAGTGCTGTTACATCAAAGCGATCCAGAATATGGTGGAATCCAAAGCAGTGTCTGACAGATTTGCTTTGCAATGATTTACTAAGACATAAATAGATCTCTAATTAAATGTTTTAAATGCATAGCATCATCCCTGAAAAAATACATGTGGCGATAAAAAAAGTTGTTACAAAGATTGATATAGTTAACAAGGGTATTCAATTTAGTTGACAGCTAACCTGAGGCAACATTTTACAAGAGATCATTGATTCTGATCAGTTTTCTGGCATTTCTATATAACCACCTTTCAATTA
>WEIV01028236.1:25027-68537 GCA_013390005.1 Calyptomena viridis | reverse complement strand
AGAAGCCTCTTGTCACCTCCTATCTTCTAGGCTGCTGACTAATTGCACTTATTTACTTTTCAACTGATTTGCCAAACATCCCTTCTTTCTTTTTCTTCTGTACTACTCTTCAACTTTTTCTAGAACTGTTTGCTTTTTCTGACAAAGTGATTCACAGGGAACATACCTGTTCTTTCAAAATACATGTGCAGGCCCCCCAAGTGTGTTTCTAACAATATTAAAAGGGTATTGTCAGAGCAATAAATTCTGTCAAAGTGTGCATTACCTTCATATTTGTGCATTCTTGATGCCTCAAGGCACAAAATCTTCAGCCTTTTCTTTTCAAATAGCAAAGCAATAGCAACCTCCACTAGTGACCACTAAAGTGAATCTACTGTGGTTTACTGTCAATCCACCATTTCAAGCAGGTAAAACAAAGATCAAGGAAGTCCCTATACTAATTCATTTCAAACCCACTTGCTAACATTGTCACTGGGCATCAAGGCATTATCAAGACGAAAAAGCTTTCTTGCAAGTCACAAAGGTATTGTACATTTACTATAACTAGGAATGTGATCATCATAAATTAAGCATCAGTAATCATAACTTTCTTTTTAATCAGTTTTGACTAATGCCAGTTTCAAAGGCATTCTTTGTGCACATCTACTGGTTGACTGAATTGTGGGATACACGAGAAGGAAAATCAGAACTATGGTTACAAGGGGGAAAAAATTACATGAATATACAGAACTGATCTGGAAACACTGGACCTGTTTCGTATGGCTTACACAGCCTATCTTTTAACCCTGAACATGTTAAGTATCAGTTTTTCCTCTGGAGACTTGAAGATCTAGGGTTAACAGCCTTCTGTTTTAAAAATTCATTGAGGTACAAACAAATGGTATTGCTTCCAATGCATATGCATTGCAACAAGCCAAGGGAAAAAAAAAAAAAAACACGTTACCCCCTACAGGATACTTGGCAATTAACTGCAGCTATGTCAGCAATTTTTTGAAAAATTTCCTAAACATGAGGAAATCTCATCTTCACCGTATGAAAGACAAAGCTACTGCAGTGACTCTTCCATGCATTACAATGTGTGTGTCTTACTTCTTCACCAAGCCGCTAATCACGCAAATTATTGCAACTAATTACATCTGAAGGTCTAATTAATTCTTTCAGTACCACATCATTTAGTACGCATTCACAACACAGCACCTGTTTTGAAAATCCTTGCAGTTAATTTGTTTATAAACAAACACTATTTGCATAAAATGTTTAATGAATGGTTTAACAGTTAGTACAATACTCCAGCTTTGTCTTAGTAGATTTGAGGTCATCAAAGGCCATAATAAATTAATTTTAAACTATACAAATTAATTTAAATAGTATGTGTGAATTTCTCATTAATAAAGAAAACATTTCTAACATGTTAATTAATATCTCTGTAACAGGCCAATTACTGTCTGTACAAGTGCATCTTACAGTCAAACCCAAAAGATTTTATAGGGTTCTACTTTAGTGGAGTAAAATATTCCAACTCACATGTACATGGGACATGTACAAGTCACAGTGGTATTCAGAACTTACTTTCGGATGTCAGATAACTTTTTTATGCAAGACATTAGCATATTTCAATATTTTTATCAAGTATTTTAAAAATCACAGAAGACTGATACCTTGTATGTCACTTCTGTATGGTAGACAGAAGTAAAATCAACTGATGTAACTGCGCTTTTTCTCTATTATCCCTTTATGCTGCATAATATTTTTCTCTTGCTTTATAAATAAATAATAATATTTTATGTCATTACAAGTTCCCTAATAATAAGCATTCTGATTAGAGGATTAAGGCTTGTGTACAGTGTTCTGACTCAAAAGTGTTATAATTCTCCATATACAATAATATGTCAACCTGCTTCATGCAGAAACTAAAAGAGAACATTATTTCTTACTATCAAATATACTCTTTGCATGAACTATTTGAAATATGTTTATAGTCCCAAAGTTTGTTTCTGATTTGCAAGCATTTTCACATTTGATAAGCACCTGCTGTAAATTTACATTCACTCCTGAACTATTCTTATGATAGGAAGCTGAGAATTGTAAAATATATTTATATCCTTACCCTTGTGTAGTGTTGCCCCTTAATGCATGTTTTGATGAATTCACATCATTGTACTACACAGCTCTATGTACAAGAGTATCTGTTTCAATAGGGCAAATAAGGAACAAGGGAACTAAAACCAGTGCTCATTTGCTTCTGAATGTGAAATTTACTGTGACTGTAATCACATACCCACCTCAGCCAGACAGTCAACAACAAAATCACTCAGGGAGACCAACAGCCTGTATTTGCTTCCAAAAACACTCTTAAGTATGCATAATCTAATCTTTTTACAGCACAGTTTGCTGTTTCAGAAGTAGGAATTTGCCAACAAGTTTCAAAAGAAAAAACTGGAAGTGTGATCAAGGATATCACAGTGTGAGAAACATCTATGGATGTATCACAGTCTGAAAACACAGAAACTTATTTTGGGTTACTGACCTAACATTGGCTACTTAAAAATAGTTCTAATTAATTTCAGCATTATGGGTTTGTTTGTTTTTTGAAACAGATACTGTCACTTTTCTTACTCTTTAAAAACTTCCCTAACCTGCAGTTATCACACGCTGAGTTCTAAAAATGTGATTTATTTATTCCAATTTCTAAGAAATATAAAATACTTAGTATGTTGACACCAACATCAACTATTACTCACAGACCAAACCATCTCAGCCAGATCAGAATTTTAAGTGATGTAGACCAGCGATGTCAAAGGAGCAAGAATAAGTTATACCAAAGAGAACATGGACTATCTGATTAATGTTCTGCTAAGTGCTCCTCAATCCTATCCATTCTCTCCTCGTGTCTCAGATTGCACAACATATAGCTTGATCCAATTTAGCATGAGTTATTTTTAAGACTTATCAAACATGCCAAGTGAAAGATCAGTTTTGATATGTACTGTACTTTGCTATTATATATTTCTTTCCCTTTACAGTAGACAAGTTATGACTCACAGAAGCATTTAAAATCTTTTCGTTAAAAGAGATATGAATTTCCTTTAAAAAAATTAACAAAACTTGTTAACAGTCTTCCTCCCCATATGCAAAATTTCTTGCATTTCAGCTTTCATTCCCATAAGACACAGCCTGCTTTGAGAGAACACCTGTATAGCAATTAATTAAATCTACATTCTCTACATCCCATTCCCTGTGTCTGCGTAAGACAGAGAGAAAACATGCAATACACACACAATTATTTTCAAAATACTGAAGGGAGATAAACTTGCTGGTTTAAATGAAGAGCTGAAGAGAGTTGCTGTTTGCTGATTAAGATGAACATTTTTGTCTACACAGCTTGGTTATTTCTGTTCTATTGTTGTACGAGTTAAAGAACTTTGAAGATTTGATATAAACAAGACAGAACTTTAAAGTCGAAGATAAGTTTCTCAGGCAGCTGCTGAAGAAAACAAGGCCACATCTAAACTACAAACACTGTTAGTGCTGTGTCTAACTTAATAAGTTATTTGAAACATCCCATGCACTGATGTCCAAACTATTCCAAACAAACTAGCCCTCTTTTTCTCTTCTCCCTCAGCAATGGTTACACTGTGCTCCTGAGATGGCTCTCCTAACACTAAGAATCACTAGCATTTCACAAATAAAGGAGATCACCATGTGAAAAATTATCTTTTAAAGTGGAGTTTAATTTGCATATAAGGAACAGGAGATTTATGATGAGCAACACAGCGCAGCACTGCATCTGCCTAGTATCAGTCGTAATTTAGATTGTTTGTGACCGATCTTAAATTCTAAAGCATGGAGAAGATGAAGTGCTCTGTTGCTGTGTTATTGTCAGGAGTCTAAGACTTACCAGAGATTTATTAGTAATCTTATCACAAACATGTCTCAAGTTTTTGCTTTTAATATGTGCCAAGCTCCTCTGAGGAATTTTCCTCACTGCAATTATATTTCTCAATGCATGCATTCTGAAGCTTAGTTGATTTCCTTCCCAAAATAAAGCGACCTATCATTACACTACAGTAGCTCTGCTACATTTTTCCTCTGCTACTTAATAATCAATGTATTCATCATTAAAATCTGAGCCCTGAAGCAATGGTTTTTAGCATATTCTAATGACTAGCGACTTGCAAATTACATTGACCTTTCATGTACATTCTGTAAGCACCTTGTTCTAATGTGTACTGTATTTATAGTTTGCCAATACAAACTAGCCAAAGATTGGATAATTACTGTAATCTATTAGCTCGATTGCTTTCCCTGCTCATTTGTAGCATGTGCCATGTAGACCATTTTCAAAAGCCGGCCTATCTTTCATCTCTTGCAAGCCCAGAAAGTAAGAAATGCTTCATCTTCACAATATATACACTTACTAATATATGAAAAACACCCTATCTCAGCTCAAGGATATTTCAGGAATAAGGAATCTTCTTTACTATTAGTGTCATAACGCTATTTGAGAATGACAAAAAACACAGCTCACTGAGTGTAAACTTTGTTTGAAGAATGTCAGGCCAAGTTCCACTTTCTACCCCTTACCATGACTTCCAAACAGCATTTAGTAGGAACTGCTTGCTTCTTTTCTTAGAAAGGTAGAATTACACTTTTCCCAAAGCACAGAACTTTTTTTTTATTAAGCAATAAGGAAATATTTCAAAGAAAGCTTTTTATAAACCATACTGTTGCAACTTAAGAAAGATAAGAAATACTACGTGGAAGTACTAACTCCAGTCCCTTTCTGTTCTTTTCATTGACAGTCTATTTCAAGACAGTTATGGATAGATAACATTACAGACACTGGTAATTAAAACAACACTAATTTTGTCTCAGTGGCTGCGCTTTGTTGTTTGAAATCATCTATCATGGCCTTCATGCTTCACACAATGAGAAGACATTTGTCTAGTCACATTCTGCATGGTCAACACTTTTGCTAATATCCCAGCATACCTGGATGCTACTGCACTGATAAAGAGATAGTGGGTTCCTTCCCTATCTCCCCCCCACCCGCAAAAAAAAAAATCTACCAAATAAAGTGTTTTGAATGCTTATTTAGAGAAATTCATTATTTTGGGTTACTTGTTTTCAAAAATTACACTAGTGCCTTTTCTTTAAAATGGTTTAAAAAAATTACCATTCTTCCTCACCTATTAACTCAGACAGCATCAGTTTAGCACACAAACCTCTGTCCAGCACAGGAAAAAAGATACTGATATATCAACATATATTCTGAAATAAAATAAATGTTTGAAATAAATGCCAGGCCCCATATACTACTAATTATTTTGTATGCATTAGTTTAATTGATTTACGGACACTAAATTTCTCTTCCAAGTACTTTTTAATATTCTTAAACATCATTTATTGCAGTATTAAGAGAATTACAGCATGCAGATGCTTTATATATTGACCAATTAAAAAAAAAGGCAGAAAAGACTCATAACTCACTAGGGAGGATGAAGGAATAAAACATTATTTTGAGATTAAACCTGAACATGGTAACAAAGTAAGCCAAAGCAGTTAAGACAGATTTCAAAGGGTTGTTACTGAATGACACAAACAAGACAAACAGGCGGGATCATTTAACACGGAACTGAATCCATCAAGGCCACACAACAAAGAACTGTTGTTTTGCTGACCAGGACTGATGATAGAGAATCACAGAACGCCAAAGGAGCCCCATCCTGCAAACCTTCACCGAGCTGAACCCGTGCACAGACACTGGGTGCTTCTGCCTCAGCTCTTGGTGCAGCTGCAGTAAAGCTCCCATCGTTGCCTAATTGCAGAAAAAGCATCAGAAACTGAATACTCCAAAATTTAATCGGATATAAACTCAGTGTTTTCTGCCTTCTAAAGGCTTTCCTTTCATTTAAGAGCAGTTTCACAGCGGCCCAGCTGTAGTTTAAAACATGAAGTAGTTTACACAGAAATCACAGTAGTCTGGCTGTTCTAGTTGCTCTCTCCAGGATGGTATCAAAAGTAGAGACACAAACAGGTAGCCCTCAACTTCACACAGAAAGGAACCCTGCTCTTATACTGGGAAGGTGGTATAACCAATTAATAAAAATTATAATTTTATCATACCTCTGTGTACATAAAAAAATTTTTTAAAAAGAAAAAGGATCACTAATCTGCCATTTATAGCATTTGCAAGGAAGCCTAAAATAGAAAATGTTTGGCATCTCTTCAATCTACAACCCAATTAAAATATTCACAGCCTAAGACATTTAAAATTCTTGTCGAAAAATTATACGAGCACTGCCTGCAGTAATGTTAAGACAGAAAGCACACAAACACTTGAAAGGGAAAAACAGAAGAGCAAATAAGTCAGAAAGCATTAACAAAATACAGGTTTATTCTCATGAGGTAATGACTATCCCTCAAATTGAACAGATCTCAAACTATCTGCCACCCATGAGAAAAGAGCAGGAACTCCTCAGGATTTAAGTTTCTATGGCTTAACAAAAAAAATTTTGCTGGCAACAAGTGGTTTCTTAAGTCACATAGAGAATTGCCAGTTTGCAAGCTGATCTGGTGGGAACTGGCACATTTTTTTGTTTCTGTGCCTGAAGGGAGGAAGGCTTGGCCTCTTGGCTTCACAGGGTACAGTAATTTAGATAGTTATAACTTCACTGTCCTGTACACTGGGAACTCTTGAAAAGGATCAGTGTTATATTTTTATTGAAAGTTACTGGATTTTAAATGCAATGTTTTATAGGAAGGCCCTAGAAAGCCAGTGGCATATGAAGTACTGTAAAACTAGGAAATGTACCCCTAACTCAATAATACAAAGTTTTTAATTTATTCTAATTTTCAAATACTAGCAAAGCAACATGAACAAGCTGTATCAACAATGTTTTAAAGACACAAGTGAAAAAAATTAAATTTAAAGCAAGCTAATATCTACCACATATTCTCTCTTCATGCCCTTTTATAAACTCTTTAAAGATTGGAATTCCAAAGATAACTGTTATCAATAACAACTTGTATGAGACATGGGAAGCACAGAGTCCACAGAAAGAAAATGCCTGTTTCCCAATAACTCTCTCTGCAATGAATGAAGCAGCACAAATCTTTTCACTTTCCATAATTCATTTGCATGAATTTACTTTTTTGCCTTAAGAGGTTGTTGTAATGTGTGTTAAAACACACAGTGCTATTTTAACTCCATAATACCATGAGAGAAATATAGTGTTGGTATAAAGTGCAAAAATCTGAATGCTGTTAAATTCTTCGAACAGAAACAACAGCCCAGCACTGCTCAAAAGCACCACCCAAAGGTAGAAGTGATGTAAAGACATTTACAGAATTGTCTTGGGGTTTTTTGTTAATTTCAGCAAAATCTGAATGTAAGAAATGACAGTGCAGTGAAACTTGAGAGAGGCTTTTGATTGAAGTCACTGATTTCCACAGCAGCATCTGTAGGAAATTGATGATAATGCTGTCTAAACCATTCATTATGATTTGAAACTTTAGTCAAATAAGCACTGGATTTATAAATTTGCTAGACATGTGTTGTGGATAATATGGCAAAGTACTATTTTCAATTGAAAATTCCTTTAACCTAATCTTATAAAAATCATGCAAAACTGGGGAGGAGAATTTATTTCTAAATCTTCCTGAAATGGGCGAAGATGTCTTTTTGGAACAGCATACATGGAAGTGAAATACATTCATTGGAGAAATTTAGCTATCAATTGTACACCTATATTTACTTTATTAGAATTATAAAGGACAAGACATTTTCATATTAGCACTGATTAGTTGCTTCTTGGACAAAAAACATTTATCTTTCTGCTAATCATACTTGCAATACTTTCCAAGGCAATAGCATAGCATTTAAAGCACACATAAGCATAAACTTTCAGTACAAACCATGGAATACTGATCATGATCTGCTAACTGGTAATATATTTTAATGAAATAATTATTTTAACAGCCCATCAGCCAGATACTTTAAATGTCAGGAATTTGATACATTCTTGTTCAAAATAGTGCATTACACTAACATATAGGAAATTAATATATTATTCCTTTAACTTTTGCACAGAGACTCTAGACATGAGGAAGTATAACATTGCCATAGATCTAGATTTAAATAGGTTAAATTGCTGGGGGATGGGTTTGTCCCTTTTATTGCTCACAAAGAAAAGTTGAGAAATTATGAAGCAAGAGAGACACTGAAACATCAACTCACTGGAACACAGATCAAGTACCAGAATTATTAGGAAAAGGTAACACTTGGCACAGAATTCAGATCTCTGAAGTCACAGTTATGCAAATAACTTCCATAGGAACATTTCTCTTACTAAAGTTGCCTTTGTCTGCATAAGTGATTAGAACCAAAAACATGCAGAATGATTATTTATTAATGCAGGAAGGATGCAGGGTAGAGTTTTCTCTGCATGTTTCTGTTGCAAGAATACAAAAATGAGCTAAGCTACAAAACTCCCTCATCAAAGTAACAAGACTTGTAGTAATTCTGTCCTCATAAGTATGCCTACACTGTGATTTTGCCACCAACTGGATAATTTCTTCTTGTTTCTTATTTCTCTTTGTTAAGGAAGCCAGTGAAATAACTAGTTATTAGGATAAACAGAACACTGAATAGCAAAATTGGGTTTTCACAAATGTATTGTAATATAAAATCACATTTTAGCCTGGAAAACATACAGAGGTTTTTTAAATCCACAAAGGATTCTGCAATATGTTCCCTTTTTTTTTAAACCGTGATACATTTCGGCAAAGCAAACTTACAGAGGGTTTTTTAAGAATATTTGCATAGTGTGATATACAGTATCCTGGTGCTTCAGATTTTACAAATACTTCAAAATGGGAATGGACTTCTTTCTCTTAAAAGAACTTACTGTTTTTAAACAGAACTCCCCCTGTAAGACAGGACACCTGCAGCCTGGGAGGAAAGCTAAGGCCACAGAACTGCACCTGTGTGGATGCTGCACAGGATCCCAGGCAGGGAAGGAGCTGCAGGGCTTGAAGCACCTGCATGAGAGGCCCCTCAGCTTTTCAACCCTGTAGAAGCCAATGTTAGACTCCAAAAACACCTTTGACTGTGTAAGAGGGAATATAATGAGAATACTCCAAGCTCTTTCTGTCAGGAAAATTCCAGGCTACAGAGAAGAACCTTCAAGTACTGCAATAAGATTTCTCTCTCATCCGTGCACATGGTGCAGGAGGAGGCAAATACTTGGTTCTCACCTTGTAGAGAAAGCAGCGATGTTTAATTGCTAAATGTCATTGTCCAGTCCCACCTCCTTAAAATTTCCTCATATTCCATAATAAGATGTCATAATTTTAGATAAGTCAAGCTTTACAGACTGTACAAACATTTTTTACAGGAAAGGGGGCAGAGAGGAATACCTCACTCCCCACATCTCCACAGGAATCAAAACCTTCAGTAGCAAGTATTTGCAGACTGTATGGAAAGAATTAGTAACTCTTTAAAAAGCACTAAACTGCAGATTGAAACAAGCAGGCACAACATACACATCTGGTCTAGATGCCACAATTTTGTCCCTACACACTAGTCTGACATCACTGGAGTAGTGTGGATTCTGCTGAGGCAGCCAGCAGATCCCTGTCACTGCAAAGCATATGCTCACTTTCCTTCAACGCTTACCAAATCTGTGCACTCAAATTACTTTCTTATAAGGTACCATTAAGGAAATTCCACGGACAATGACCCCATATAGTATGTACCAATTTCAGGCATCAGAAAAACAAATGCTATCAGTAATGAAATTACATGCAATTTTCAGCTTTCACACCCTTCAAAGCACAATATGTAGTTACAAGACGAAACAGTTCATGTAGAGATTTCTGCTGAACCTCAAGCATACTTGGAATTGTTACAAGATGGTCGGTCTTTCATGATAAAGAGGTCAAACTCCCTGTTAGAATTACCCAAGAAGTCAAATTCCCCATAGGGTTTCCAGGAGAGACTCACTTCAGTTCACTCATTTAAAATGTGTCATTTAGAAAACCCTGTTTAACCACTATTAACAGAATTGTTCAATATCACACTGCTTAATAATCTGAATTCCCCTTCAATATATTTCTTAAAAATTAGCTTAAATTTTAGTGGGTTTGATTCTTTTGGTGTTTTGAGACCATTTCCTCTTACCTAACCTTCCCCTTTCTGACTGACTCTCTTTAATTCCTAAGCTTTTCGTTAGAAGTCGGCCCAAACAGGAACCATGCATCCAACTTGATGATGCTGATTCAAACCTACTTTGATTCCAGACTTCCATGAGGAATGTTTTCAGTACTCCTACAGGATTTGACTAACAACTTCTGACAAACTCAAAGATTCAGCATCTGGGAGTTCATTATCTCCACCAACACACAAGCAGAAGCAGGAGCTCAATGTAACACCCTTGTCTTTAGCTCAAAGAAACACTCAGGCTTGTCTAGCAGAAATAATTGAGACAGGAGATCATAATACCGGCACGTATAAGCAGATGAGTTAAAAAGATCATCTGGGCTCCCTCATGGCTCTTCTGTGATGGACCTTAGACAGTGGGGAGAACATGCAGGTATCCTGTTCCTTAGTACAGAAGTGTCTCATATGGCACCTCAGTCTTTGCCTTTTCAAATACATCAGTGTTGGCACTTGACACTGGTACAGATCTTGTGCTGTTCAACTTGGGGATCAGTGATTATTGCTCAGATCTCCTTTAAGTCACTCATTTGCTCTTAACAAGTTTGAGTAATGAGACTACCCAAGGCAGAACCATTCACACTAATTACAGATACATATGAGAAGTTATGAGAGGCTTGGTGAGAACTACTAAGGATAATAAAGGGAGTAGATATATTTTAAGTAAGAAAATGTCAGGAACAAAACATTTTCAACTCTTGAAATAAAAGAAGCTTTAAATCTTTACTTTCTGACTGGGACATGTTATTCTTATTAAATCATCATAAAATGAGATGACTGGGTAGCAGTCTTCAGCCCAAGCACATTTTCACTATCAGTATGCAACACCTAAATCTCGTGGGACACAGTGCTAGGAGAAAATGTTATCAGCAGCCCTCTCCAACAGGTGAGGAAAGCAGGATATTTGTGGCTGTGTCACAAGTCTCATTCATACTTTCCTTGCACCTGCAAGAAAGCAGGTAGAAAGCAAGACCTCTAAATGGACTTTTAATGATGAAACTCCACAAAGGCCTCCTCAATACCCTACTCCAATGACTCTATCAGCAATATTACCCTTAGAACAGGATTCACTTACACTGAGGATCCATCAAGAAAAGAAACACAAATAAAATGCAAAAGGTAACAATATAAATGGGAAAGAGAAGGGGCAAAGGGGAAACAATAAAAGGAAATTTGTACCTCGGAGTACTTCAAAAAAGAGCTATTTCAGAGGAACAGATGCTCAGCCTTTCAAGGGCCATGTACTCAGGGGTAGACAGGAATCAAGAAAATTCCATACAACTGAGTCCAAAAGAATTCATGAGCCTGAGATCAGATGCTGAAAAGTAACACCCACAAATGGATCTAGATTTCTCTCACTTTTCACTGAAGCATTTATTTATCACTATTTCAAAATTGCTTTTTCTTGTAATTGCTTTTGGAAATTGGTGAGACTTCAGCTTACAAAGCAAATTTTACAAAATGAGATTATTATGTATTTTAAATTTTAAAATTCTTACTCATTTACATTGATTTTTTTTCCAAAATATGCATTTCAAAGTATGTGTTTGACCAAACAGACATAACGTTTTTTCTCCCTCAGTTCTGTAAACAACAAAAATTAAATGAGGCTTAGACTGTCTTCTCTATTAGTAATTAAGTAGTAAATTCCTTTTCCAAAGTTAAAAATTGCAAAATCTAAAATCTCATTAAATAGATAAAAGTTGCAGAGGCTTTATAAGCCAATAAATAAGATCAGAATGGGGTGATACTTTTATTCTATGCATCTCCTTTTGTCAAAGTTTCACATATTCACAATATTTTCCCCAATTTATGGACACTTGGCAGGGGAGAGTGAAAGAGGTATGAAAATTATTCCTCCCATGTGTATTTTGGGAGGCAGCAACACACAAACAGTTTCCAGTCTTCTAAGAGGACAAACACCTGGTACCATATCTAAAATTACTATAAGTAAATATCCTGAAATGGATTACACATCACACAGCTCTTGTTTTACTGGAAAAAATATTGCATGGCCTATTGCATGAGAAAAACAAAACAACACTTCAACATCTACCATTGCTACAGTGTAGATAAAGGACTCAAGATTTCTGATTTTCTTTAAACCTCTAACTTGCAAAATCCATTGGTTCTCCTTCAACTAAAAGCTGTGGATCTGCCCTTTTCTCCTCTGTACTTTCAACATAATAGGTATTATTACCCATAACTTTTTATTTAAAAGAATCGTGCAGCCAGGAAAATGAATGAATTTAATTATCAATGCAGTGTGAAAAAAATCATTAGAGCAAGAGCCTGGAACACTACGTATTAAAAATAAACAAAGGCTATTAAAAACAGTTTTTAAAAGTGTCATTCTTTCTTCAATTCTTAAAATGTAAGTAATACAAACACAGAAACAAGAGAACCATAGGTAAACAACTGTAGTTATTGGCAAAAGATGACCCTAAGAAAATGTTAAATTACTGACTGGATCATTTAACTTTAAATCTATACTTTATGTGGCAATGTGGAGAGGTCATTTGATTGTGATGCATAAAAAATTTAGAACTCTAATATGATCTAAAAGTTTCACCTTCATAAGACAAAATTTTCATTATAAAATTGTATTTAATGGCATTCATATATATCTGCCACTCCAGTTTTGTAATATTATATTTCTATAGGCTGTCGACCGTGCATTATAGAAATGACTATTTAAAAATAGATCAGAAATTTTTTCCTTTACACTTCACAAATTCTCTAGTTTACTTCATAGTTGTAAAATGAAAACGTGTGACTTCTTAAACACAAACTGCAAGTTGTTGCACAAAATTATTTTATCAGCTGGGAATCAGCATTTTCAGCTGTATTTTTTTGGCAAAAAGGTGTTCTCAGCCATACGCTTCGGGCTCCATTCTCTGCATGTGGAGGTTTAGACTGAGTCATGATTCAGCCTTTTGATTTGGATTTGGAGAGAGATTTTTGTATTTCCATATTATGATTTCACATAAATTAATGAATAGTCTGGGCCAAATTTTTTCCTCCCCAGCAGCACACAAAGCCTCCTAAATACTCAAGAGAACAATTTAAACCAAAAGTTGTGGCCTCCGAAAATTTGTTATCAAAAGGAAAAAGTACATTTCATATGTACTATTGCTGTGAAAAAGAAGGCCAAAATCCTAACTTCAGATATATGGGAGCAGTTTCTACTAAAACTTACAAATTCGCTCGCAGACATAATTTGGCCTTGCTCATTAAGCTCTAATTAAATGTAGTCCTGATGCAGAGTTTTTCAATATATATTTATTTACTTCAATATTTGGTTAAAACAATGCACTTTTAAAATATTTCTCTTTTTTTTCACTTACTTTATTCCAAAAGAATGCTAGAAGGTATCACAGCTACACACCACCAGAACAACTGGTTGTTAATTGGGTTGGGAAGGAATTGCCTTAAGTGGAGCTCAGTGAAGTAACACCAATGGGTAGGAAATGGCCATGGAAGATTATAAGGGTAGAGAACGTTGCACAGAACCCGTTAAAGGTCAGGTTTGATTTTCTCATGTGTTAATGGTCTTGAAACAGGCACTACTTCAAAATCAGGATATTTATGCTGATATCTTAAAAAAACCCTGTTGTTATTGTAAATAAAGACAATTAGAAAAGCATATAGTTTGTAAAATAACTTACTGTCTTACTAACTTAAGTTCATTAGTGGTTATTTAAGATGAGGTTTCTTTTTTTTTGTGGTGTTGCCCCTTGTAATGAAGTCATACAACATTCTGTAATGTTTCCCTGCCTCAGGCTTTATTCTGTAAGACATTTCAGACTATTTAACTTTACTACTGGGAATATTCCCTATTGATTTCAAAGGGATTACTCACGGAAGTAACTACCAGCACAAGTATTTGCAGCAGTTTTCCCACCCTTTTCTGCTGGAGACATCAGAAGGGAATCTAGAGCTAGAGAGACATTATGCTAGAGGGCTAATAATTTACAACGAACAAAAATTTTAAGAGAACCATACTGCATGCCAAGAAATCTCCCCAAGTGCAGGGCTAGAAACTGGCTGCAGATCTTTACAAGGGAAGAATGAGACAGTAAACAGGTAAGAAAGATTAGCTTAGAAGAAAATAAGTGTGAACAGATTTACCCATGTTGTTCAGCAGTGATGATACTGAAGGATTTAACAGCATTACTGATATTCATGAAAATCCAAACTTAGACATCCCATTTAGCACACTGCACAAGTTTCCTCTATAGTCAAAGGAGAAAATTTTCCTCCTAAGTAGACAATTATGAGTCTAGATCTTGGTAATGAAATTCCTCCAGAAAGAGTTAAACAGAGCCTTCTCATCCCCAGACTTTGAAACTATTGTGTTTCAAATAGTTTCAATAGTTTCCCCAGGAAACTATTGTGTTTCAGCCTAGACGGAAAAGAAGTCAGGAGTAGCCTGCAGGATCACCTCTGCCATGTCTACTCCCCTGCTATTGCATAAATATCAAACTTACCTGTGGCACCTCTCCAGAGAGCTGCTGGCCCCATCCCTGTGACAGTCCATGCCCAAATCCTGCACAGAGGAACACGTTCAGGTTACCAGAGGAAACTTCCTCCCTTTGTCTTACAGATAACTGTGTCCTCCCCAGTGATTAAAAATAAAGCCACCCAGGAACACAAAGGACATCATGCCAAACCATGCTCACCACATCCTCTCCTACCTTTGTTATTTTTCCACTCAATCATTCAGTCAGAGTGGGCACAAAATATTTTATTGGTCTCGGACTTTGAAGTGGTGAGGATTTATTTATTTCACATAAATTTTGCTTAAAAAAAATTACATTTATCTGAAGTGGGATGGGGACCAGGAGTCAGATTATGTGGGTTCTATTTGCATTCCTGTGTGGGCTCACTGTGCAGTCCTCAGCATGAGGCAGGAGATATGTCCTACTCTCCCCTGAGCAACAATACATAGCAACAATGCTACAAAACCATCCTTTGAAATATTTCAGATCCTTGCACTGAGAGCATTTATCAAAGCTTTTTTTTTTCCCTGATATTAACTGTGAGAAAATTAGTAGAATACCTTTTTCTTGCCCACTTGCAGCAGTGATTACAGAAAAGATGCACTTCATATGCCACAGTTTGAATCAATAGTGGAGCAGTCACAAAGAAACAAGATCAAAGAAAACATTTTGGAGAAAAATAATTTATTTTTCCTTGATTTTGTACATAGTGCCACAAAATCATAGTTCAATCTTCTTATTTGCAAGTGAATAACCTTTATCTGAAAGTACAATTCATATGTGAGCTGAAAAGAAAATGTCTTTCTTCAGCATTCCCACTATTAGGCAAGCAGATGGCTCAATCTAAATGACCATGTGAAAGAAAGGAAAAAAAGACTAGCACAGATCAATATCCTCACCATGATTCTTGCATTCCAATAAATACCAAACCACCAGGAGCAACAGCAGAGAGAAAAAGAGCATCAAAATATCATTTTAGGAAAAACAGTAAATAACTGAAACCAATCTAAAAACAAACAGCCAATAGATTTAATAAAAGAACGTAAAGAAAAGCCAAACCAGCTTCACTCTTAACATCAGAGCTTGAAGTTATCTTGAATATAAGTAACAAAATAAACCACCACAAACCTCTGCGCATCACACACATATGCCATAGGGAGAAATATATCCCAAAGAAATAGATATCATTACTTCCACATAAAGGAGTCACTGTACTTCTCTGTGTTTGGGTTGTTCTTTAGGATGTTTGGGGCATTGGGTTTGTTATTTTTGTTGGTTTGGTTTTTTAATTAAATAAAAGAAATAATAACTCCTTTTTCCAGTGGGAAACACATTTTAGGAACATTGTGATGTGTCAAGTGAAGAAATGCCACGTATTCATCAAACAAGAGCTACCTCAACAACAGGAGAAACACATCAGGCCAACAGCTTCCAAACATTCAGCAGCAGAGTTCCTTGCTGCAAGCAGAGCTCTCTCGTGGCCACATCTCCGAGTCCATGGCCCTGGATCACACGGATCCAGCTGCGGGGGGCACCAGGGAGCAGATCCATTGGTTTGTTAAGATCTGTTGCTCTGAAGCACAGCCAGCACCTGTGTGTGTGTGTGACACAAACACCACGAGACTGCCCGTCCTGTCCTGACCCAGACCTTCACTCACACCAGAGAAGGAAGCAGTTCCTAAAGCCAGGGCACAGTAAGTTCATACCTGCAGATTGTACCTTCTGCAACGGGTCCCTTCAGGTGCAGCAGCTGATCTGTGTGTGTGTCCTCACTATTCCCCTTTCCAATGCAGCTTGTTAAAACAGTGTGAAAACAAAACCATAGATATATCCACCTCAAACAGCAGAAATCTAAGAGCTGCAAAACTATTGATCCATCCACAATAACTACAACTATTATTAACTTACAGAACTCAGAGTACTTAGTTTCTGGGTGCAGGTAAGTACCTGTCTCAAAGCCAAGATCCCCTCATCTTCCTCAGCCTTTCCTACTACAAGTTAAAGACATGAAGTTGAACAACCAAATTCTCTTTGGAACTACTGATGAGGGCCAGAAATTCAGGATATCCATGCATCTGCTACACAGATTGAGTGCAGTCTAAGATATAATCTAGAAAGTTAATTAAGCACATAAGTCATCCTCTAGTGGAATTTAACTTCACCTGCCAAAAGCATGCAGATTATAAAGGGAAGACAAAAAAATTAATCTAAAAAGATATCCCAAAGTATTCCACATAGATATTTTGGGCCTGGGCACATCACCTTGTCACTGTATGACACTCTGTAAGGAAATTTTAGTGGTCATGTCTTGTACTACAAATGTTTTTCTTCCCATGACACTTCAAGTGAAATACTGCCAAGGAAAGCTGAGTTTCAGACTCCTTGAAAAAAAATTCTAAGACAATGCCTTAAGACTGCTGCACAAGTCATTAAAGGTTGAGTAATCATCTGGGTAATCAAAAGCAAGCCATTAGAAAGCATCTTAGCTACTGGCTGTGCAAATTCTCCAAATTCTTGAGCAGAACATCAGATACCCGAGTTCAGCCAGAACAGACCAACAGCCAAGTCCAGAGAGCACCCAAAATCTCTGTGCAGTCCTGGCAGAGCTGTTCTAGGCTGTCCAGCATTTGGATCTAGAGCTTGCATACATGATAACCAGAACAAGGCTGTCTGCACTCTGACACAGAACATAAGGGAAACTCTATCACTCAAAATCAATGGTCTTTGGAATAGACACTTGTTGAATAATTTTTGCTTGCTTAAATAAAAGTTAAAAAAATAACAAATTTTTTTAAAGAGATTCAATGACTTATATTGCACTTTCATCTTTATTTATTTGTCCATCTTCTACTACGAAGTTATTCCTCTACTAGCTACACTTCATTGTAATATAGAGATCTAAATGAACCAGCAAGTCATATATTTCAGTCTGATCCAAGAATGATAACACACCAAGATGCCACTTTTGCTTAGAGGTGCCTATGGATAGAAGTGTGAGCTGACTGAAAAACGTATTTGATTTTTCAATTTCCAAAAATAAGTCATGTTAACAGTATGAATTGCATTGTATTATAAAGAAGTAAGAGTAATTGGAAAAGCAGGTCAAGTGTTCAATATTCTTAATTTCCAACATTTAAACAAAGTTATCCTTTAAGACATACTTAGTTTCCTACTAAAAAACAAACCTTCCACACATTTCCATATATTATAAAAACTCTATCATTCTTTTTAAAAACCCCAAAAGCGTCCATTAACATCATGAAGCCCAAATGTAACAAGATATATACTCAGCAGCCCACTGACTTTTCTAATCATAGCTGAATATTTTACTACTTTCTAGAAGGACACATTTGGTCATTATAATTTTGGGATCATATCTAGCCATTTAAAACAAGGACAGTTAGTAAGACATGAAAAAAACCACAATAGACAGTATTACTAAACAAACACTTTGAAAAGCTCTTAGCATAAAACATCCTGCAAATCCCACACACCCCCATACAAACATCTGAAAATAGCCCTGGCTCAAGATCCTTTAAATCTTTTCTAACCCATGGTTTTATAACCCTGTAAATTTTGCATTTTATTTTAGGACATCAGACAAATGCATTGTATTTCTACACGTATTTGCATAAAAAACTGGTCAAAAGAGCAAAAAGTATATATTATGCCAAAAGTAGAGAATATGCCAAATATAAATTTTAACACTGCCAAAAAGCAAGTGTAAATTTGAGTTTATAAACATGAAAATGGGACGTAGTGCAAATTAGGGTGGATTAATCCGATTTTTAGAATTGAGGCATCACAAAGCTTTGAAGTTCACCAAACCACTCTTACATGCAGTCTCTTTGGCTGCATTTAATTGGAAATATAGAGACTTTAAAAGGCCTCAAAAGCTGATGGAAGTAAACTGACTTTTTTAAGTCTGAGAACAATTTAAAGTTGAACTATATTTGCTAGACAAAAAAATCTCATACTTCTAATTTTGTGCAAGCAGTTCATACACTATGTATAATATTTAAACATGCTCTAATTCTTATGTGTCAAAACAATCATGTTCATTAATATTTCCATTGCACCTGCACTACTTTCAATGTATAATTTTATAAGAACCATTCCCTAGCTACTTAGTACCCATCAAGGAACTCTAAAGAAATAGGAATCAAAAATAGCAACCACTGTATCCAAATTCTATATTGATATAGGCAGTGATTAACTAAACCTGCTCAGAGACTTGGAGTAGACAGAAAAAAAAAATTATATAGACAAGGAAACTATTTAAGAAGCATGTGAAATATTGCTGGTATTTTTTTCTAGCACAGAAAGAATTCATTTACCATAAGTGCCTTTTTTCTCTCTCAGAAATATAACTCCTACCACAGTCATGGTATAATGCAGTTTCTAACTATTTCAAGAAAGGCAAGCATGTTTTTAAGCTTTCCATTGACTTTCACAAAGTTTTGCTTTGTCTCTCTTTGTTCTCACCAGTTATATTAAATTGGGGATATTCCAGATGAAAAGACAATAGAGTAACTCTGAGAAAATGAGAAAAAAGAAGAGCTAAACATTTTGCAAAGTACTAGGATAGCTATTTTTTAAGGAATTCATCAGGTCTACTAACAACTTTTTTAAATTAGCCAACAATACATAGCTCCAAACTCACTGCATTTACCTGAGACATGTTAAGTATCGTTCACCTTTATGACTCCACTAAACATTAAGATCAGAGAACGATGGAAAATTGGACTAAAATCTATATCATTTTGGCTAGATTTGTCAACAAACTTTACAACAAACCCATCAATAGAGGAAGCAAGTGCAAAGATTTACCTTAACTAGAAGTAGTTTAAACACTGCCGCCACGCCCCCTCAGGTGGCTGCACTCCAGACCCGGATCCCCAAGCCCAGAGCAGGCAGCAGCCACATCGGGGGGCGCAGGGCAGGTCCGGCACCAGGTGGCTGAATGAATCTCCACAGGAGGACTCGAGCCACCCGGTGACTCAGGGGAGCCAGCTAAGTGGTACACCCTGCCTCACACCCCGCAAGGGCCTTCTGGGCTGAGGGCAGTTCGCCTGACCTTAACTGGTGTCCCTGGAGGAGAACGAGCGGATTAGCGGCACAGTGAAGAGAGCAAAAGATGATTCTTAGGGTTGAACAAGAGCTGTCTATTGAGGTCAGCACCTCAAGGAAACCAACCCACAAGAGCCCAGACCAGCTCTGAACGTGGGTTTAAATAGGGGGCTCAAACAGGGGGTGGAGTCGGGGAAAGGACCAATCAGAGAAGGGAAGGGGTGGGGTTTAGGGATGACTGGCATGAGTGGAAGCCTGAGGCCTCCTACTCAAGCCAATCAGGGACCGAGTAACTTGGATTGACATCGAAGGTTCTGGAAGAAGGGGAGGGGTCATGGTACATATATGGGCAGAGGGCGGGGGGACCCGAAGGTGGGAAAACTGTGGGAGGGGATTATAACTGTGGGAGGAACCAAGTGGGACAAAGGAAGGGGGAGACCGGGGCAGTCCATTTATAGACCGATACGTCAGGGAATAACTGGGGATAACAGAACTGTACAAAGAACTGAATACAAATACAACTGCAGAACTTATAATACACACCACCACAAAACACAATCTGTACATCTTGCATGACCCAAGGAAACTAAATTAATACAATAGGCAAAGTGACTTGGCACTCACTGCAAAATCTCAGGAGCTCTGCACTGTTCTGTGGTGACTTTTCACTGAGGAAATATATAGGTTTACATACTCAGTACTAGCAATGGAACAGCAGCACTAACGTAATAGATTAAAAGTTGAAGAGCTACAGAACAGCAGATTTCAGAAATTTTAGTGGAGCTTCATATGTGATTCTGGACCTCTACTGGAAACATCTCTACAGACTAAAAGAAAAATTGCACTCTGGAAAATATGTGATTTAGATAAACTCCACTGAAATACTACGTTTTTGATTTTTTTTTTCCTGGGCTTCTAGCTGTTGGTTGTCAATATCTGGAATAAAGCACTAACTACTCCTTCAAAGTAAAGAATGGTGGTTTTTACCAGGACAGAGTTAATTTGCTTTGCAGTAGCTACTCCAGGGCTGTGTTTTGGATTTGTGCTGCAAACGGTGCTGCTAATACAGAGATGTTTTCATTACTGCTGAGCAGGGCTCACACAGAGGCAAGGCCTTTTCTCCTTGTCACAGCAGCCCACCAGCGAGTGGGACACAACTGTGACAGCTGACCCCAAATGACCTAAGGGATATTTCATACCATATAGAATCATTTACGTTAGAAAAGACCTCCAAGATCACTGAGTTCAACCTCCATGTTCAGCATATAAATCTGAGAGGAGGAGAGAAACAGGACACAATGGGAGTGATGGCGTTTGCCTTCCCTGTGTGTGACGGATCCCTGTTTTCCTTGGGATGGCTGAACACCTGCCTGCCCATGGGAAAACGTGAATGAATTCCTTGCTTTGCTTGTGTGCATACTTTTGCTTCACTCCTTAAACTTTCTTTATCTCAACCCACAGTTTCCCAATTCTACTCTTCTAATTCTCTCCCCATCCCACCAGCAGGGAGAGGCTGGGTAGTGCATAGTCACTGGCTGGGGTTAAATGGTGTCAAAGACAGAACAGTGTCATTGCCAACTGTAACACACTTGGACTTATCAGTCCTGGTCTGACTGTCAGATTGCTAAAAAAACCCCAAACAAGCAAAGAGACGAGTGACAGATGCCAATTTGATTCTCCACCTCTGTACTGCATTCTTCAGCAGGCAGCACTACCAAGCCAGGCACTTTGATATAGACTTCTGACACAGCTTAAGGAGGAAGATTACCAGAGCATTTGCTGTTTCTAGGAAGTTTTATACTTGTTCTCTGTCTGGAGATTTTCAATTGTTCTTTCTTTAATCTAAAGATGAAAATCATCCAGATTGAGAGCATATTTTTTTCCATGGATAGGAAAACACAACAGAGGCACGACCTTCGCTTGGGAGGTTCACTACACACATTCCAAGCAGCTCTGATCATATTTCACTACCCTGGAAGTGATTGTGATGTCCAGAACACTGAATTATGTCATTAATTAAGGAATCAGGCAGGAGGTAGCTGATTATAAGGGAGAGAGAATCTGTACTTACACAAAACTATTTTCATAATCAGTGATGATAGAAAGGGAAATAAAGAAAAATTACCTTGTGCTTAATACAAGTGTCCTGGTATATTGTTTTAAAAGATTGTTGTGTATGTAGAGGATGCTATTTAGCTTCAGTGGTCAGCCAAAAGCAAAGTGAAGGTTTTAATAATCTTGCCTTAGCACGAGAAAAAAACCAGAGATATGTACATTTAGCTT
This sequence comes from Calyptomena viridis, assembly GCA_013390005.1. Classification (NCBI taxonomy): domain Eukaryota; kingdom Metazoa; phylum Chordata; class Aves; order Passeriformes; family Eurylaimidae; genus Calyptomena; species Calyptomena viridis. Next base: position 46,463 of record WEIV01028236.1, on the reverse strand, counting down.
TGGATAGCAAATTTTCTAATTTCTTTCAAAGTACATATGAGAAAAAGGTGGAATAAGGGCCATAATCCATTTAAATTCTTTTTTCTTTATGTTGATTTTACCTGAAACAAAATGTGCAGCATCCAAGAGCAAGAATACCATTTACTAGAGTATCAGAGATTAGTTCATTAATGAGTTCAAGCAACTGGCCATGCATCAGCATAATATTAGGGGCTAACTGATTTTCCTCTGTAAGCCACTTATACAACTGAGCATTTGCAAATCATCTCAAGATGCATGTCAGAGAGGGAGATGACAGTGTTAAAGAAATACATTTTTTATTTATTCTATTAGCAATACACACTACTGAATGTTACAGTGCAGAAAATGAGACATATTTTTTTAACCAGCTTGGCAAACCAGAACACACATTACCAACAAGGTGGCCTTTTTCCATAAGACATGATTCAAATAAGATTTCACTGAACAATAACAGGATTTGGTGAAGTGACAGTTTTGCCAAATTCCCTACAGACTTATATTTACATTTTTAGAAGCCTCTGATTTCTTTCATGCCCATGTAAAAAAAAAAAAAAAACCACACACAAAACCAAAATAAACTTCATGATGTGAATCAAAACAGCCATAAGTGAGCATGTGCTTAAATACTTGACCAAGTCAGACACTTAAAATAAGGAAATTATGCAAAACAATCACTGCTGTGCTTCTTCTCACAAAGGCCAGAGCAGTCTCTGTGTAATGTACACAGACACCAGGTGGGATTTGTAAGTTCTCTCAGGTAAAACTCACAAGATTGCAAAACATTCACAATTTGTTAAAAAAGAGAGGTAAGTAGGCTACAGACAGATATAGTTTTCTGTGTCTCCCAGTATTTTTGCTTGCATCAGGCACAGGAGGAATACACATGAGATTGCTGCAGCAACTTTTCATTCCCATATGAATGAAAACATCCCTTACCAGCCATCTTTCACAATACTGAATTCCAAAGTGACCCTAAAGACAATACTGACTGGCACTTTAGCATTTATTCATAGAAAAAGAACCTTGTGAGAGCAGACGTCACAGATCAGCAACAAGAACCATCAGGAACCTGTGTCTAAAAATTGCAGCTATTTTACTATTCCTTAGCAAGGACCAAACTAGCAAAATTGGAAGCACATTAATGCTCCAAGACAAGACCAGAGACTACATCACATCCATAGTACATAATGGGATGTGTAGCAGCTCTGAATGTTAAATTCTAAAGAAATCAATTCCAGCATTTCTTACAGCAAAAATGAAATGGTTGATTAGTGTAAGGCATAACTAATGGGTAGACCTCACAATTTTTAAGGACTATACATAAATGCACATCTTCCTAAAGGGTGACTAAACAATCAGTGGGAGAGAGGTTATGGGCTCTGGACAGGGCTATGGACAATCCTCTGGAGCAAGAGGTGGGTGCCCTTCACAAATCCTCTTTTGCTAGAAAGGAATGAAAAATTTTCTATTTCATAATGAGGTATCTGAAAAGGTTCAATCAATGGGAAGCATGAGTATATTTCTAAGGAAACTTACTAGGAAAAAACCTAGAAATCTGCATTTTAAAAATCAAAGTCCAAATTCTCTCTTACAGGCACTTCAATCACATTCCCAGGTTATCAATATTGAACAATTTCTCTGCTGGATTTCAACATATATCTTTTGGAGTCTTTTGCTTTACTCCAACTCAGAAACCTCTGTTCCACTTTTTTTTTTTTTTAAACTTGGAAGACATGGAGCTCTGGAGAGGGAGACTGAAGGAAGTCTTTGATATGTTTGTGTTATCACCTGCAGTAGGCACCAGCAGGGAGTGAGCACATGGCAGTGTGAGAGCCAGCTTGCAACTCTGAGAATCCACTGCCAAAAATCCACAGCAAGACAGACACAGTGATTTGGCTGTGGCAAAGATGCTGATGCTCACCAGCCCTCAGGTGGACAAGATCCCAGCTGACAGGCCCCCCACACAAGCTCCTCTCCATTCACTCCACATATTGACTTCTGTCATTTTTCTTGTGTCTGTGTTCATATTTAAACTCTGAAAGTTACTCTTTAGCTATATTGCTCTTTAATGAGACAAAACTACATTGTGATTAAACATTTTCATAGCTTTGTTTCCATTCAAACTTGTTTTCTCTTTTCATTCCAAGACCATTTTGCCTTAGGAAATTTTTCTTCCATCTACGTTCTCAAGCAACTAAGCCTATTTTTGTAAGGCTAAAAAGCAATATTCATCCATTTTTAAATACTGACTTATCGACTATGGATTTAGGCTGTTTTCATTCCTTCTATCCCCCCACTACCACAACTATAACCTGAGCAGCTGCAGATGAATTAAAAAATAATTAAATTGTTTTAGATAGAAAGAAGAGAGTAGGATAGTAAAGAGAACTTTCTATTTCTCCCTTCAGCATCACTAGTTGTCAATATACAGCTGCTCCCTCATGTAAAGAAATGAAAAGTTAAACTTAAAAAGTAACTGATGGCAGTTAAAAGCACACCCTGAAGAAATTTAATATAGAAGACATATTTAAAGCATTTTTCCATATATATACACAATAAAGCATTTGATCAGGTTTACTAATTTAGAGAACAATTGTGCACATTAACAAAAAGAACTATGATTGCTGAATCCCTAAATTCTACATAGCAGAACATGCAGGCAGACTTTCAGCAGAGGAATACACCATTTTTCCTCATATTACAGAAAGCTCTTTAAGGACTTCACTGGGAATCATGATACACTTCTTGTAGTATTTATTCTTAATGAGATTATACTAATGAAGCTTAAATTAACATTTATTCTGCATATACGTGCAGGATTAGTATATATGTGCACATATGCAGGCTGTGGAAAGTATTACTGATCCAAGGAATAATGTGCATGTGGTATAATGCTTTTAATGTTAAGAAAACTGGTATCAAGAACTCCACAAATATACCAGGAGTTAAAAGTCACCATATTACTGCAGTCTGTTTCAGGGACAAATAAAATATGCTACTATTTCATATACTATGGAATACAAAGAACTACAAACAGAAGTGTTTCAACTCAATACAATATGAAAAATGCAAAATAAAATTAAAAGTGCCTGAACACAAACCAACAAAATTACACAGCAGAGTTGCTAATTGAGATTATTTATGATCCTTCAGAACTGGCATCGTTATGATAGTTTTCCTTCCAAATTTCTCTAAGATGCATCACTCCAGAGCAACTCAAGGATCTATATGGATGACTTACCAGTTTAGGGCTCTAAAAGGTGTCTGACCCAAGTCTGATGTTGCTATTCTTGTAAACTGGAGGGTAATATTTAATTTAATCAAAAATTTCAAATGGACAATTCATGATGGACATCTCTTGTGAAGTGCCACCTGGCTACTAAACAGAGTGTTCACCACCACTGACCAGGTCTCCACTGCAAGCCCTCAGCTCTCCCTCATTCTTAAAAAACAATCCCCAAACTCATGAGCACAACCCATTCAAGTCCATCCCTACCTGCTACGCTGAATATTTCATCAGAAATGACAAGGGGTTTTTTTCCTTCTCCCTCCCTCCCAACCCCGCTTTCATATTTGCTCTCTTGACAACTTGTCACTGCCACATCACTGCCACGCTGGCTGTCCTTGAAACCTGACCTCTGCAGCTCTGTGTGCCCAGTGGTCGTGCCGTCCCTGTCTCACTCCAACCATTTCTGACAGGAGACATGCTGATCTCAACAGCAACTCCTGGCACCTGAGACACACTGGGATTACACAGGTAAATCAGGGTATTCCATGTTGTCTCCCAGCTAACAACAGAGGGAAAAACATGACATCTTGAACAACAGATCTTACATTCGCATATTCAAAAGATTCATCATGCTTTTACAAGCAGATGGGCAAGATTGTTTCCCCTTACTCTGAGAGGGCAAATCATACATATAAAATAAAATATAGGGGAAAAAAAAGGAGACATTTTGGGTTTAATTTAAAAAGAACAAAAGGGTAGGTTATTGAGGGAGACTTTAGATAAAACAATGAATTAAAATAAAGAAGGTGAACAAAAAGTCTTGTTCACCAATCTAAAACACTTTAAATTACAACTTTTATTGGAAGCACCTTAGTTTATTTATCTTTCATGTGAATCATATGTGCCTAATAAGGTATGTGATTTCATTCCACAACGGCATGATCTACTTAAAAGTAGGTATAGCTGTAGAGAAAGGTAAGGTTTCTCTTTAAAATGGCATGTTTTTAACTTTTCTTGAAATGTCTGGGTAGAGAAGAACGTGAAGTATTTTGACTGAAATAAATGCTTTCATGGAAAACAGTGAACCCTGGAGATTATGCCGATTCTTGAAGAACTTCATACTGTTTTAAGCAGGTGACAGTAATGTCATCGCCTGAGCTTTTTGCCTTCCACACTTGCACAACAACAAAGTATAAAAAAAAGATAAGTTTTACACTGGACAGAAAAGCTCAGAGCCACCCATGCAGATAGAACCTTAGCAGAGGCTACAATTAACTTACACCGAGGTCAAGTCCACTACTGTTACCTTATGGCAAATATTGCCTCTTACTGTGAAAATACCACAATATGCACCATGCCTAAAACGTGTAAGAGTCTGCATTTAATATATTTCTCTTGCAAGGATTATAAACATCTTACATTACCTACATCACAACTACACTGGACCAGGTAATTTGGATATTCTCTTCACATCTGCACTGTTAATTATACCACAGGATATCATACATAGCATATGAAACCATAAGAGTAAATTTAAGAGTAAGATGCCCATGAGGATAGTATTTGAACACATTTTCTGTGCATTTACAGTTTTTTATCTCTCAGTTATCTTTTGTCATTAATAAATAGCTACAGAAAGCCTCTGGATTCCTTCCTAAAACTATTCATGCCCTAAGAATATGACATCATGCTTGCTGATGCTTCAAAGGTTAGTAGAAATTATTTGACCACATTTCAGTTTCAATATTCTTAAAATATTTAATTCCATAGCATGCTAAAAAATGCTCATTTTCCAAATCTCTTCTATATGACAGATCAACGTCAGAACCATAGAATTTACATCTGAATTTTAATGAACAGGGGCTACACAGCATTGCTTCTCCATGTCTCATACTAACATTAGTATGTAATCATAAATTTGAGAGCCTAATCAAATTTAAGTATCCAACATTATCTCCTTTGGAAGTTGTACAAGAGAGAATACATCCTTAGGCACTGTTCACTAAAGAAACAAAAGGGGGAGGATCACAAAAAGCATTTAATCTGGTTGGTTTACCTGTGTATGCTTCAGGCAAATCAAAATGAAATAATACTCATTTTCACTTTTAACAATTCAACTACCTGGATACATAACATTTTGTGAGCATCACTTGGTTTAAGTTACCAACAAGCCAATTTTAAAACCAGAGTAAAACACTTCCAAATCAGATGTGGAAAATATTTTTCAGTTTGGAAATTTAATGCAATCCTCAGTCTGATTAGAAAGCTCTTTCATATTAACCACAACATTACCAGCTCAGGGGTGAACAAAGGTGCAGGTATTTAATGATGTGAACCCTGCTTTAAACACAACCAGAGTAGACACACACACAGAGCAGCTGAATAACCCCAAACCTACATTCAGGAATTGCAGCCAGCACAAGTCCTGAGCACTTTCATCCAAGCAGCCTTTGTAACCTTCCCCCTGATCTTTCCTGAAGGAAAATTCATCTTAGGCCAGTTCCATTGTTTGCTCCTCTGATACAGTACAGGAGGCAGCCCCTGATCAGGTGGTTTATGAGTTCAAAAGAAATTCAATTGCTTATGTTTGAGGTTATGAAATGGAAGAAGACAATTCAAGAGAGGTGTTTGCTTGTTTTTTCTGTTGAACAAAGTCTTCTCTAATAAAGAAGGGGATTCTAACAAAGGAAACCCAGAGCAAATACATTTGAATAGGAAAAGTTCTATTAGCATATTTTACAGTGCTCTCAGGGAACACACTGTTAGGAGAGAAGTGATCAACTTTCTGAGCTAGAAAGAGTTCATATAGCAAGCGAGAAAAATCTAAAAAGGATTTGTGTATACTCGTGCTCGGAAAAGCCTTTTGAAAACAGACAACACCTACAACAATCTGCTCAGGTGGAAAACAAAAAAAAACCACACACAAAAAAAACTATGAAAACCTGTATTCTCTCAAGGTGTAATTATCTGTCCAACGATCAGGATCACTTTAACAATCTTTCTTTGACTGCATTCACAGAGTGTGAATCAGTAGAGAAACTCAGAGTAACAGAATCCCTGCAGAATTTAACCCTCTCTTGAAAACCCCAAGGTGCAACTGAATTAACTGTGCAATCCAACTTAGCAGCAACACTTAAGACAGTCATGCTCGAAAACATATGTAAGCAAGTAGCAGAAATGATAGCACTTTTCTTTAAGAGAAATTTAGGACATTTGTCACTTCTGTTCTCAAAGCCCATCTGTCTATCAGTGTGCTCTCTGAGCAAATGCAGCTGAATGCTGTCTTCACAGTGTATCGTGTTGGGCAGATTTAGGAAAACATACGTGCACTCTTAAAATTCTTATGGTTGTATATACTCAAGTAGAATTGGGAGCCACTCAGTTCCTGTGCCACTCTTATGTGGATAAGGATGCAAATTCTAAGCTTCTTTGTCCAGCAAAAAGAGCATGTTTATTACCATTTGAATCTACAAACTACAGGAGTAAAGACATGCATGATGTTGTGTAAATAAAAACTAAGAAGACTAAAGGCTCTGAAGAAAAAGAAAAACAAATCAGTCCTTCAGACCCAAGCACACATCCTGTTTAAAATGCTAAAATTCCAGAAGTCACAGACAACATAAACCATGTATATCTTATGCCTCAAAATATGATAAAAAAGGATATGGCTAAAATTGAAATCCTCAGAATATCACAGCCTCTGCCAAGGCAGCTGTGGTGGATTTTATTAGGCAGTAACAGCAACACAAGTTAAAAAAAACTCACAAAACCATCAAACACACACCAATGGGAGAGGAGGGGAAAACCTACACGTTTTTTTTAAAAAAAGAGAATAAAAGAAAGAAAAAACCAACATCAAGCCATTCTACACCATTAGCCATGAAAGAAGCCTTATTCATTAGAGCTAAAAATCCAAAACAGTCTTGTTAAGCTTCCTACTTTCAGATCCATTTTGCGCTTCAGTAATATGTCTCAACATTATATTTAAAGATAAGGGGAGTCTGGATTTTCAAAATATAGAAAGAAAAGGCACTGAAGAACTTCTACCAAATGTGTTTTGGAAGGTGATTATAAGATTCTCAAAGCAGGATTCCTGAATATCTCAGAGACTTGGGTTGCAGCATACTCTGTTCTGTGTTTTTCTTTGTTTCCATAACAAACTTATGTTTCTTTAGCTTTAATTAATGTTTGACATATTGAGTGCTGATCCCAGATCATACCTTTTCCATACCTTTACAAATGTTCATGTCTTTTGCAGCAGATCATAAAGTTCAAGGGCATAAGTAGATGCACTGTAAGTCAGCCATATGATTCATATGAATTCTGCTTTGCTTAACATACTCAGGAAGCCCTGCCTTCCCCAAGAGAAAAAGAGTTCAATTCATAAAACACTAATAGGTTCATTATGCTCAGAGTCTGAGCTCCACCGAGGAGTCAAGAATGGCACGGCTGGATCTGGATAAAAACAGTCACAGGTTTGAAAGTCCAGATTCAGAAATACTGTGACGTCAGAGTAAATACTTCCATTTGAAAAATATACGATACTTGTATAGATCTCACATTTCTCAACTGAATATGTAACATAGGTGCACTACCAAACCAGCCTATATGCAGGAAGTCTTAAACCAAACAAATTCTAATAGCTTTGAACTCAGTTTTAAAGCCAACTGCTCCAGAGATCCCCACAGTAGCAGAGTGCACAGACAAGTCTTAATAGCCACGTTACACCAGAAGTAACTGCAGAGAGTCTGAGCTCCTGACCTCAGTTTGGTGGTGCTGTGGTGCTACAGCTGCCAAGTCCAACTACAGAACCTAAACCATTTTTGCAGAGAAGAGCCAAGCTAAACAATTCAGGTAGTGCTGGTTATCCAGACCTTTTCTATTGTAAAACCACCTTTCCACACATTTTTGTGCAGAAATTGCATACTGGTTAAAACATTACAGTTCCACTTCAAAATCTATGCATTTTTGTGAAGATTACACCCTCCCAAAATGTTGGTTTACAGAACAGGTAATTTTAGTCTGTAATTTTTAATGTAGTGGCATAGAGGCAATGCAGATACCAACCACCTAATTGCTCTGCTTGGCAATTAATGTCTCATGGGTACCCTCTCCTTTCCTCTGCTTTTCCTTCAAATTTCTCCCCTGTTCCCTGTGGAAAGAGGGAAAATATTTGGTGTTCAAGAATTTTTCTCTGATCTTATAGTTTATTATTCTCACTATAGCCATTTCTACAAGTGTGCAGATTGCATGTGCCCAGTGTCCAGGTGAAAGTGTGAGACCTCATGACACCCAGTGCAGACATCCATGGGACACAACCCTTGTCTGCCTTCTGCCAGCACACAGGGGAATAACCAGGTGTGCAAGGTCAGAGTGACTTGCTGTGGACAATTATTCATGCACTGTACTCATGGCTTTGGAGCTGGGTAAGAACATTTTGAAAAGAGGAAAAGATTCTCAACAGTATTGCTGTTTTAAACTAGAACCAGACTTCTCACTGAAAACAGAATATATTCCTGGACACAATCCAAAGCACACCTGAGTCAATGGAAAGATTGTACATAAACTCAAACCAATCACAGTTCAGGAAATTCTACTTGCAAAAAGATGGAAAAGTATTTCTGCAAAACAGAATTTGTACTTATAGACCAACTTCTTTCATCAGTTTCAAACATTTTGATGAAAGAAGGCTATTGTTTACTACCAAGAATTACAGAAGCACTGTTCAAACTTGCATTTAAGGTCACATCCCACTAACATTACAAAAGTGTATTTTAGCAGAATGATGCTCTTGTAGTCAAAGCTTATTTCCTATGTTTAGCAACAGAGAAGAAAAAAATTAATTTTAGATTTTTATCTCTATTTAAAATTTTTACAGTGCATAAAATATGAAACTAACAAAAATGAACACAGCAATTTATTTCTTGCACTTTTTGCCCATAAGTGAATTATTATTTTTAATTGATGAACAATCATGACAGGTTTTTAATAATACTAAATTTAATTTGTCTATTTTTACTCAACCCATTATTGCAACCTATTAAAAAAGTCCATGCCAAGGTCTGCATGTAAATGACTGCATTAAAAGCATATATATGATGCAACTCTGAATATTCAAATTGTGAACTAAAATGTGTACATATGCCTGTGTGCTCATTTTCACCATGCCACACCAAATGTAAAATTAACAAGGAGATACATCTGCACTGACTCCAATCCATTTCATTTTATGTTGATCAGTAGCTAAGAATATTTCACTGTAGAGATTTATCACATTAATTAGCTCTGAAATTACTCATAGTAATTAAGTATATTGTTCTTAAACTCTTTAGAGATTATTGAAATACTTTTGCTGCTACTTAAAGAAAACAAGTATCGAGGGAAAACATTTTCCAGATGAAAAGCTTATCTAATAACGATCTTTTAATTCTTCAAAGCTCTCCTACCCTTCCGTTTGCCCTGGATAGACTTTCTCCTAGAAGACTAAGGACTGAAAAAAGAATTTCAAAACCTTCACAGGTTGAACTATGACTTACAGCATGTCATGTTATCACCATGATCTTGGAACAATCCTTGTTTATGCGTGTAGCAATCCCAAAAGTAGTGCAAAGTACTTCTGTAACTCAGATTCCCATGTCACAAGCACTGCAAGTATATAGGATTTCTACAAAGGTTTGCCAAGGTTTCTGTGGAACTCAAGACTGTGTAGTCCCACAGGATAAAACATACAAAAGCAGAAACTTCCATTTGCATGGTTTATTATCCAACACAAGAGGGAAGCCCGACTGAACCAAGAAAACCTCCTAGAAACTGTAAAATCCAATGGTACTGGATATCAGCATGGAGTGTGCCCCCCTCACTGCTGTGTGGGGTTTTTTAAACAAACAGCATGGCTTGAATTTCTCAGGCTTGACATCCCATTGGGCTGGTGCGTCGTGTCCCTTTTTGTCAGCCTGTCACGTCACCCAGTGTAACGTGGCACTTCTGTGTAACGGACTGAGACACGTCATGCCAATGACATGTCAAGCTTGTGAATTTCAAAAAGACACAGTTCAATGAAAAACATGGTTTTCTAACTGCCCTGGAGGTTTTAAACCTTAAGAAAAATAAAAAAAGGCTTTTCTTCTCCAGTGATTTTGCCACTGAAAAGCACATGTTTTTTGGTGTTACCCATGTGTAGAAGCAGGTAGCAGGTACCTGAATATTTGGACATCTTTATTAACTCAATCTTAAATTGCTGATTCAGTCTGATAATTAGGAAAGGTCCAGAGCACATGTGCATTCACTGAGCTGATACTGTTGTTTATTCCCACCAGAATAGACATGCAGTGATAAAACTTTTGCATTTAAGATACACTAAGTCTATGGCTCACAGCTCCATGGTTTATCCCCAGTAATTTTAAGGGATATGTATACTCCTGATGATTGTAATGTCACATTATAGGTCTGCTTAAATACCAAACAACAGGTGTGTTAGCCTTGCCTATTCTTTGAGCAGGTTTTAGATTAGTGAAACAAAAGCAGAATCAGTCTGCAACACTAAGTACCTTAGGAACTTTTTGAAAAAGTGCTTTGTCAAAACAGATTTCATGTAGTTCAAAGTGGAAAACTAATCAGCTGAGGATAACACCTTTCTCCAATCACTAGTGCTATTCCTTTTTCTCCACACTTCCTAAATGCTCAATGAAAACAACATCTTCGTGCTATGCCCTAAAATGCTTTTATTTTGTTAACAATTATTTTTGGACATGATTTGTAGGAAGGAGCAAATTAAGACTTTAATATAGAAATTATCACGCCAATACCTCACTAAATCAAAGTGGATGGCAGCATTTTTAAACAGCGTTTTTTCTGATTTCAGGGCAGTAATTCTCAGATGGACAGCCCTCAAATCACACAGACATCACACAAGACATCACTGAAAACTGAAAGAAGAACTGGGAAGCCACTAATACTACTTTTAGAAAACCAGTGAAATCTGTTCCTTGGCAGATACTCATCTTAAGCAAATAGATTTGATGGGCACTAAAGTCAGATCATGAGGAAGTCAACACCATTCTTGGTAGAAGAACACAGAAGAGAATAAATCAAACCTAAATATGCAAGAACAGATGCATCATCTATAATCACCACCAGGACTGCAGGTCACCTACCCAGTCTGCTCTTTGCACATATGCAAACGGCTTGAAAGAAAACCAGGGAAATTAGGACACCTAGTGTTCCTCAACCTTTTTCCACAGGCTCTAAATGGAAACTGTATCTGATTACATAATGTAATTAATTACATTGCCTTCATCAAAAAACACCTGTCCTTAAAGGAAACCAAAAGACAAAATAAACTCATGCAACTTTTATAGTATCGTCCTGTCCTGAACTTACTCTAGACATGAATCAGTGGTCAAGATAAATTCAAATACACCACATATTTAAAGAGAATACCATTCTCACAAACTGGTATTTGCCTCAGTTTCATGGTATCACCCTTGTGCTGGGGGGACATTTCCACAGTGTGACAGTTGTTTCATCAGCAAATTGAGTGTTTGTGAAATCCCCAAGTATAAGAATGATGGGAGAGCTCACATAGTGGTCAGAAGTTTTGCTGCCATCAGCACTGAACCCCTGCTTACACATCTGGTGTTCAAAGATGCTACACACATGTCCAATGTTGCAAATCTCTGCTTACACATGTAGTAAAGTGAGTGTAGTGAGTGGGTAGACCTTTACTTGCACTTAGGTGACAAATACCTACACACACATCTATATATATATATTAGTCACTCATATTATTTACATACTAGGACTAGTTTAAAAATAATAAAAAATTAAACATCTGTTTTCCCAGAAAAACAAAATTATTACTCTTAGGATAAAAAAATCATCAGGCAGCTTCTTTGGGTGGCTGATTGGTTACCGACTAATACTAACTCTTTTATTCTGGAAAGTATAACTGGTTTTAGCAGACCTTGCCCAAAGATCAGGGTTGTTGTACTATTTTTGTCCATATCTTTGCAAATCTTTCAGATACCACAACTATCTTAAAGGGGAGGTAAGACACAAGTATCTCAGCCTTTGGAATGGATCTTTTACTAAATATCTTTTTTAAATAACCGGGCTAGTTTAAAAAGCACTAACAGATAATAAAAATAAAATTAAAATGTTCTTCATTAGAAAACAGTTTTATATGATAAAATACTTTTTTAATTATAAAAAATATTTAGAGGCTTATTTTATTCCATCAAAATGCTGTGCCAATTATTGAAAGTTGGCACTTTGTGGTGGACTAAGAGCTTCATTCCACTTTAACCTTCATAACCTCCATCTGAGAGGAGGAGATGGCATCCTGCAGCTTAAACTTAGTATTGGTAGGTACAACATGAGATTACCTTCCCTGCAGTGTTAATCCAGTTCTGGAAAACACTGAACACTTCCAAAGGAATTTTTCAGTGCAAGAAATATAGTAACTTTAAATATATTTTTTTCAAAAATGCACAGAAACCCATAGTCTAAATGCTAATATACTGCTTCAGCACACATCTGCTCACAAAGCCATAAACCACACCAGCAGCAAGTGTTCCATTAAATTTCATGTTTTATAAATAGCCAAAATTTAAAGAAAATAAAGAAATGGTATACCTAAATTCACATTAGCATCATCATTACATAACTACATCTGCTTTTAAGCACCGGTCCTGAACTGCTCTCCCAGATATTATCCCTCTTCTCTAGTCCAAGCATTCTCCAACTCTGCAGACAGCCCATAACCTGGCACAACTAGCCAAGGAGGCAGAACTGGCCATGAATCACAAACAGAAGACTATGTGTTATTCTTCTCCTTTCCTAACAGAAGACCCCCACACAGGTCTGCACTTACACATGATATAGCACCATACAAGTCTCATGAAATACAGAGTTTCTACACATTTGCACAGAAATGTATCCTCTCTGCAGTACAATGCATTGCAATGGATGAGAAAATACCAGAAGCTGTCAGAATTTCTCTAATGTCTCTTAGAGATGAGAATAAGATTAAAAAGATTCTTTTTTCTTGTGTATTGATACCTTTGGGTCTAGCGGGAGTTATTTTTATTATTTCCATCAGGACAGTCTTTATTTTGTGCCAGCTAGGAACCAACTCGTTCTCCCTTCCATGCCATGAGCTTTTAGTGAACCACTGCTATATTTACTTTTCTCAATTTCAGAGATGCTATTTAAGACCGGATAAGTACCTTACGCTCCTCTGAAAATTGCCTTTATAATATTAGTACCAGTTTCCTTGTAGGTTCTTGATAGCACAAGGCAAAACAGCACATCTGTTTTGACTCTGTTGCCTTGCATAGAGAAAGGGGAGGCCTTGATTCATGGCTACCCCAGTTTCCCAAATAACTACTCTCAAAGAGATTTCAACCTCTGATCAAATGTCATGGGATTTTCCAAGTCATGGATTCTTTTACAAGCCTCAGCCCAATTCAATTCTTACACTGTGTTTAATAAGATCTGTAGCCTTTCTTTGGTCATAAAGTACTTGATAGTGGCCTTTTTTCTTGGTGTTGAGATGGATGGAGTGATTTTTAGTATGATAGAAGCACAAATACAAATCTAAAAGAGAAAATCCTCAATCTTATTCTTACAGTTGAGTAACTATTAAACTTTCCTCCTTTCCTCCCCAAAATGCCAATTTGTATATAAAAACAACCTCCAGGACTTAGACCTTGGGTGGCAGTTTTAAGTCTAAAATCAATTTTTGAGTTATAAACCCTCTGAAAATAGGGGTTTATAATGGAACCACTGACAGACCCTTAACTACAGCGGCGCTAGCGGGCACCACTATAATATACGAATAAAACTAAATTACATCACTTGTCATCATTAAGAAAAATTTTCATCTCAGTTCTTCATTTGAAAAGCACTATAGTTAATGAATGATTACTGAGCCATGACACCTAAATGACTAAAATATAGGAATTATACTGAGGTCAACTCAAGTATTTTTTAAACCATGAAATTAAGGGATCTGTTCGCTTTGGTGCAGGATACCAGTCCTGGCTGTTATGCTCCCTTGCAACACTGACTTTGAGCATAAGGGAATGGTATGTATTTCTATATTGGAGATTAAGGTCCCACGCAAATTTAAGAGGCAAACATGATTACCTGAGAGTGACCAAGTACAGGATCCTTCTCTGTGGTCATACATGTTTCCTTCCAGCACCTGTTTTCTTCATGCTGTTCTGCATGTAACCAACTTTATTGTATGGCAATAGGAAGAATCTCCTTCTTTGAAAAGGGATATTTAACTATTAAACAGGAAGTCCAGAAACTTAAATTTAGTAACCTGCATTTAAGTATCAGATCCTTTTAGCCAAGACTTAAAAAGAAAGGCATTTTAAGGAGAGCTGACAGTACTATACTCCTGTGCAATGCTCTGACAATGCCTCACTATACCCCTTACATATTGTGTGATCTTGAAGTAAGAATGAAAAAGCCTTACTTTCCATGTGTTTAGACATTTTAAAGGTAAATATGAAGAACCAAGAGTAACAAAAGAATACGAATAAATGTAAAAATTGCTTGCATATGCTTGGTTTCTTAATTTTAAGTCATTTTATACTTCATTCTAACTAGGAAAATGGAGATGCTCATGAGAGGCAGAGTTATTTCAATTGCTCCTACAATACAAAGAAATTAAGAGGAGCAGGTAAATGATATAAAACGATGGAAAAAGAGGCAATTTTCATCACTGCCATCCAAAGATTCTAACTCCATGATACATCCCCAGTTCACCTACTTTGCTCATGTTCTCACAGCACTGAGCCTGAGCACTGCTGATCATGAAGATTTGTCTAAAACTTGAAAAAATGCCAAAACTATGAAGAAAGTATGCAGTGCCTATGAGATTGTAACTCTAGGGATGTATTGTCAGTCCTGCTCCTTAATCCCAGAACTCACATTTACCTAAAGTTGCACTGAGCTTACTTCAGGTAAATATGAATGACTAAGTAACCTCAGGTTGACAAAAGCTTCAAGCACTAGCAGTAATAGCAGTATTGATTATTTTAGTCTCAATATTTTTTTTTTAAGGGGAGGAGAAGCAGAGGGAGATAGGATAGGACTAGATGACATGAAGGGAGGGTGGCACACAAGAAGAAAAAAGATACCCAGGGAATAGCAAGTGAACACTAAGAATCACATCTGCATTTATTAATTTTTTTCATATCAAATTTTAAATACATGTTTCCCAGTACAGGATTTCCAAATGCTACTTTAAGAATATTTTGTTTTCCAGTGAGAAAAACTCTCACTAGGTTTTGGAGATGATGAAAGTGTAAGCAGAAGTGAAGGTTACCAAACTGAAAGCAATGACTGTAGACTGCATGTTAATTGTCACCGATCTCGTTTGTTCATGTTGGTCACATGGCCAGTGACAGTCATAGATGTTGATGGAGTCTGACCTGTTCTAAAAAGCTGGCATTTTCAAAAAAAATGAGATAGAAGCTATCTCTACAGTCTGTGAAAAAAGAAAAGGAGAGAAAGGGGCTTCTGACAGCTCAGGCAGAGGAGGAAAATTAGAAAGGAAAGCCAGTACCACTACCATATGGGCTCATAGCTCATCAGGACAGCTGGCAAGAAACATTGCTCTTCTCTTCTTTACTTCCAGGGCTGTGATACATTTCTTTATATGGCTATCAATAATGCTGAATGATTAATGCTAACGATTTATGTTAATTTCATTATAAGCTTTATTTGTTGCCCAGTGTTGAATTAAGCCTGTCAAATCATCCTTTTCCACGTTGCTAAAGATTCTTAAAATGCAGAGCTAAATATAACATCTGATCATTAATATGTTAATACACCTGTTTCATATATAGACCAGGAAAACAAAAAAGTGGCTATTTTAAGATTATTCTGAGAGCAGTGGTTCAGGAATTTCATATCTCCTTACTGCCAATTACTTACAGGAAAAATAATGACATTTAATGATTTCCTCCCACAAGTATTGGAAAAAAAGCACAAATATTATCATCTGATATCAGATTGCATAACACCATGACACTCCTCTTTAAAGAGCAAATAATACAGTATGTACCTTTCAGTGAGCAATCCAGTCCCTGCAATCCACCCATTGCCCATTACTCTGCACTAAGTTATCCCTGGTTTTTCAAAGCAAGTAGAAAAAGAACAAGGTCCACAGGGCAGTATTTAACTTTGTTAGGTCCATCCTTAGAACTACCTCTGTCAGCTCAGACTCTTTCCCTTCATGTTCTACATTTTAAGGAGGAAAACAGTCAGTCTCTAACTCTTTCTTTATTGTTTCTAGGCTATCTTTCTTGTTTATCACCATCTTGGGTAAAAAGAAAGAGGAAATGAAGCTGTCACTAATATCCCAGAAATTCTCACCCCATTGCCTCTCTTCCTTGAAACCCATTTCAGTTAAAACCAGCTCATTTTAGCCTGCCAGAGATACAGACACAGCCACACCAGAGTATCCTCAAGCTGCTAAATCTCACCTGGACAGTTTCCTCTTCGCTTGCCCTACAGGGACCAACCTGCTGCTGTTGTTGACAGAGGAGAGAAATCCTTCCAAATGCCACCAGGGACAGCAGCACTCACAATAGCCTAAGGAACTCCTGACACAGGAGGATCTGTCACACACAGTGAGGGGTAGAGGACCACATTTTATGTACCCTTCAACACACAGTCAGCAAGTAATGCCTTAACTGTACCCCCAAGAAACCTTTAGAGAGCAGGGACCTTTAACCAAACACCATCCTTTTCCTTATGACATGAAGTCAACAGTCACAAAACAGGGAGAGAGGGAGAGAAACATTGTTTTCCTACTTGCTTATACTGCTGTAAAATATATTTCAAAGTTGAAACATGTCAGGTATAATTTTTCACTGTATTTTTCGTGCCATATCTATTACATTACCTTTCACCTGTGCAAGGTCTCCCTGTACAAGGGCTGCAAACCCTTCTAAAATAATATTTTTAGTGTCTCAGTGCAGCAATAAGGATTTGGCTAGGCTTTTTTATTTATAAGTTTACTTAAAAATTTACTTATAATTTTGAAATTATAATTTTGCTTACAAATATATTCATAAATTCCTCTCATGAATAGCTTGAAAGAAAGACATTAACTATAAATAGTTCCTTTTAATTCAATTTACAGACCATGCCGCACATGCCTTTCACAAACAGATTTCTTTGGTCCTCTGAGGCTGGAAGAAACAGTTGAGTTTGGTGACTACAACTACTACTACCTAAATAACAAGATGTCCTCTGTTTAAGTGGATATAAAGTGCAGGACTTTGCACTTGAGCACATGTTACATGGCATTTGAGAGAAAAAAAAGAATACGTTTTAAAAAAAAAAAGAAAATAAACATAATTTTTGACCTCAGTACTAGTAATTGAAATCTGAGCTCTTGTGGAGTTCTAGATGTTTGCCTGAAGCTTGACTTTTGACTCTGCTCTTGATGTTCTTGTCTCCACATATCTTCCATTAAATTTCCCAAGTTTTTGAAAGAGGGCAAGTTTGGGGTGAACACAGAAGTGGGTTCTCTCAGAGGATCCTGTCTGACCCACAATACAGAGATATAAAATGCCAAGGATCACGGTTTTACAATACCTTGTCGTGGTGGGTGGGAGCCAGTTCCAGTCTCCTTTCTCTCTCTCAAGGCTGGTCCAGCCTCTCTCTCTTTTTCTCTTTCTGTTCCCCAGGACCATTTCCCCAGGGAGCCCCTGTTTTACCAACCCCCTCCTGCCTCCAACACCCTCTCTGGCCACCAGGACTTGTTGTAGCTTCTGAACTGCCCCTGTAGCCCTGGTTTTTTCACTGCTTGCACACAGTGTTGTTTTCTTTCAGGCCAAAGAGCTTGTGTTATTTCATCGAGAAGGATTATTGTGTTGTGTCCTGGCCACGCGTTGTCATTACATCAAATATTCAATTCTATTCTTGGCTTTTATATTGCATTGATAAGAGTGGTTTTAAAAATATATATTTTTTTTATTTTTTCTGTTTTAATAAAAGTTCTTTCTATCCTTATACTCAAACAAGTCTCGAAAATTTAATATCGAATTTATTTTAATTCATTTTCACTATCCCCTTAAACGGTGACATACCTTAATCCTGTCAACCTCATAGCAACAAAATACAAGTTACATGTATTGTATTCATAGACATAACTACAAAAGTTAAGAAAAATACATGTGAACTTTTATAAGATTGAAGATTTGGGGGTTTTGTCTCTTGAAATCTACTACTTGCACCTTTAAAACTACAACATATTGGTTTTGTACAAAAAGGGAAATATTCTATTTGTTGCTCCTGCTTTTTATGATGAAAGTACAGTTCTACCAGTTGGTCTGGGCTATACAGCTAACAAATGTCAAAACATATGGACCAAACCATTTATCAAATAATCTACTCTTTGAATAGATAGGCACTATCAGCAATCTGGTATTGATCTTTACAGGGTACTCTATTGTTCATCTGAGCATCCACAATGCCAGCAAGAATTAATGAAAGAAACAAAACAATGCATACCAAACACACAGCAATCAACTTTTTCTTTTTTTTTTTTTTCCTTTAAGTTTGGTAAAATTTATGTAGTTACCAGAAATACACTACTATAAACAAAGTATGCAGGCAGGACAGGATATGTGATGGAAACATCAACCTCCTGGGCATTAACTTCTGCAGACTTCCAGTATATTCACTCCTAGATTAGTGTAAGCTGCTTGCAGTTGAGATCTAGCATGATAAATTCCTTGCAGTGTGTTACACTGGCACTCACTATAGCTGAGACTGAGATGGCACTTTCATTAAAAGCTCCATTTCAGGGCAGGTTTAATGTCTCGGACATTTCAAATTGCATCTGGCTGAATCTTGGCATACAGCTTGTCAGTCCAGATGCACAGTTTTTGTTTGGTTTTTTACAGAAAATCTTATAAATTGGTTGTGACATTCATGAGTTCCATTGTGACTAAAAATATTGAATGTTAGTACTTGGAGAACAGGGGTTTTTAAAGAAAAATGCCCACATTTAGTTACTCCTTTTGCAAATTTATCTACATGCTTGCTTCCACGCTGCCACCTATAAGCTCTGCAAAAATCCACAGGTCCAGCACATCATTCTCCTTCAAATTCCTCTTTAAAATGCTCTTCTAAAGAGATGCCATTTCATGTACTATTTTTGATTTAGATTGCTAAGATTTGAGGTTATCAGCCCATGATACAAAATTTGAGATATCAATGTTACTGCCATTTTCTCTTCACTGGTTCCTCTACAAGTAGCACAGCAGGGGAGATGTGAGGGAGAGAAAAGAAGCTGTGACCAGACTTAGGGCCAAAAATTACAGAGTGAATCTCTTCCTAGCTGGGACAGCAAAACACAGCCACCACCTAAACAGCACAGAGCAAATATAATGTGAAAAGAAAAAATCCACTCCTTTTGCAGGGCTCAGAAATTTAGGTTGGTTTCCCAAACCCCTGCCCTGTGTAATCAAAATTCATCTTTCATCTCCAAGACTAATGATTCCTACACTCCTCACTGCCCCTCCTCCCCAATCTCTTTCCAAAGGTATTTATTAGATTATCATTGCAGTTACTTTACCATGGACAAGTGTGGGGGACAAATATGGAGAAGCCACAGAGAAGCAAGAGGAAGTTGCACAGCAAATGTTCCTGGACTCAAAATCACTGCTCTGGACATTGTCAATACAATTTGTAGACTGGATGATGTTCTTTTCTGAGGTCCTACTCAAACAAACAAGATTGTAACAGCACTGATCTTGTTGACATTTTTATATTAAAGAATCCATCATGTTTGCATTGTATATGACTGTTCCTCACCATGAGCTTCCAGGTTTGACAAGCTCAATTCCACAAAGCACACATATGTTTGGGAAATAGCCAGGTGTTTGGAAGTACTCTCCTATGGACTGCAGGATAATGGCAAGTCTCAGGAATAAAACCAAATATGACGTTACTATTGACAGGACCACTACCAACCTAGTGGTTTCTGAGGATCATGCATTTCTGAAATGTTTCCTGTTAATTAACTACAAGATACTCATGAGTTGCAAGTTTTGCCCAAGTTCTGTTTAAGATCTTACTAATTTTCAGTGATTAGCATTAAGTTTAAGTATGTCAGCATTTCCATTATAAACCACATTCTCAGGGGTTTATTAAATTATTGGAAAAAAATTATTCTGAGGTAAAACTCAATACTTAGGGGTAAATTTTCAAAGTGCAGCATGCAGTTTTAGCTCCTGATCTCTGAACAAAGTCAATAAGAAGCTGCAGAGCTGCACCCCTAGTCAATGCTTTGAAATTTTACTTCAAAGTCTCACCCCAGGAACAAATTCTGTCACACACACACAAAAATCAATTTGACCTCTTTAAATCTGAAGAATGCCTACTATTCATGTACTGTAACTGCTCTCCATAAAAATTTTCACTATTTCCTAAACCTGCCCAGCCAATCATAAGCAACAGTTTTTGGGAAAGGGAAGAAAGATTAGAGAAGGCATAAATATTATAAGGGAAAAAAAATTATTGTTGCTTTAACCAGAAGCATAACCAGAGTAAATACTGCCATGTTTCCAGCCAGCTCTACATNCCTCCCTAGAGAATTGTGTTGCCTGGCAAACACTCAGCAGGAACCATCTATTACTGCAAAACCTTGCTTACATGTAAGGGAGGAGGAAATGATCTCAGCTAACAAAGGGGACATATTTGAAACCATGACCAGAGAATGAAGGCTACTTCGAGGCCATTAAAGTTAACACNTAAAAAAAAAAAGGAGAAAAAAGTAGTGTACTTTTTCACACATCAACATGACTATACTCAACTGAACTTGTTAAATGCAACATCAATAATCAAGAAAGATGATCCTCTTCTATTGCCAAGAAAATGACCAGGAAAATGACTCTCTAACCCACTAAAATGGTAGACATCTTACACTGGAAGGGGAATATGTTGAATATAAAGANGGGTGGGATTTAAGCTGAGCTGATGAGTTTTAGGGAGCTTGTATTCTTTCTTGGCAAGTGATTTCTCTCTTCTGTAATGGCAAATTACAGCTTAAACCCTATTTTTATCTTGAAGCCCCATCTCTGCAGCTCTCAACACAAACTTTGTGCATGAGGGCTGCATTACAGAAGGGAAATACAAGAAAGTATACAGAAG
>WEIV01028236.1:1420-11596 GCA_013390005.1 Calyptomena viridis | reverse complement strand
TAAGTGGCACACAGGGGAGAGGGAAAAAAAGGAGAAAAAAAAAAAAGAAACAGCAAACCCAAACCTCACCTGTCCAGAGGTTTACAGTCTCTGTGCTGTTCCTACTGGGCATAGAGGAAAGGGAGAGAGAAAACAGTTTCTGCACTGAAAGTGGGAAAAGAATGTAAGAAACTAACCACTGGCATGATTCATCCCTGCACTGTCCTATCCTGGCAATATAAATCTAAATATATATACATATTTAATTGTACAATATTTATAAGGAAGCTTTTATGAAGCAGTCCTATTTTATCTGCTGAAAATTAGCCACCCCCTGCTGTAAAAACTGGATTTTTCCCACTCAACATAGAAATACATCCATTCTTATAATTGTTCTTTTCTTTCAAATCACCTAATATAACAAATGCTAGAAGACATTATAGTTCATCTGCTAAGCAGACTCTTTATGAGTTAAGGCTTCAATGCTTTAATGGGGAAATTGCCTGATTTAAGTAAATCATGTCACCTCCACCCAAGTAATCATATTTGTTGCAGACTTCTGCTGACCTCATCTCTACAGCAAAAACAAAAACACATTTACATTTTCAGCTTGAGATATTTGGCTCAAATGATTTACAAATAGGTTGTAATGAAAACTAATTTTATCCTACTCCAAAGATACTATTTAAGTTCTCTGTTGATGGTGTTTACAGATATACAATTATTGGTTACTGTCATTTAAATAGAGACAGCATGTTTTTGAAGAAAACAAACTTGTGAAATAATTTCTGTATAGGTTGCTACATTTTGAAAATGTTAGTTTCAGGGAAAGTAATAGAAAATGTAAAAAGCTAAACAAATCTAAATGTATGTACCTTCTATGATAAGAGGGTTCAGTGGGGTTGTGTATATATTGTTTTCCCCTCCTTCATGCAAGAAATCCTTTTGGAAGGAACTTCCCACAGCATCATCTGCATCATAACTTTTCCAGGTGAAACGTTTCAAAAAAAGCTAGTTAACTAGTCTTGTGAAATTTCAATGAAGATTTAAACAGAAAACAACATTTTTACCCTAGTTATTGCCCAAATACAGGAAAAAAAGCCTTACTCCTGCCATCACAAAAGCAAAAGTTAGAATTTCCCGTGGAAGACAGTACAGAGAGAACATATCAATACATAGTGGCCTCAAGACTATCAGCCTCACAGGTTGCCTTTTCAGATAAAATAATTTATTCATCATTCTTACTTTTCACTTGGTCATGGAAACACAGCAGGAAAACACAATCTCCTACCTATATTCTTCTATCTCAAATTCTGATGCAAAAAAGAGAAATGGGGCAGGGGGTGGGAGGGTGGAGAGAGAAATCTATGGAACTTACTGGGAATTAAAACTTTCTTGTATGTAATTCAGATTCCAGAGACATGAGATCACAGGA
This sequence comes from Calyptomena viridis, assembly GCA_013390005.1. NCBI lineage: Eukaryota > Metazoa > Chordata > Aves > Passeriformes > Eurylaimidae > Calyptomena > Calyptomena viridis. Next base: position 10,182 of record WEIV01028236.1, on the reverse strand, counting down.
ATTATTCAATCATCTAACCTGACCTGATGTAACAAAGATCAAAAAAATCAAAATATCATTCAGCTTCTTCCATTACAATGGTACTCCTTCTAGTAGGAAAAAAGAGAAAAAAGCAAAGTCCTGTACTGTGAAAACTACAGAACTTTATAGTTCTTTAGAGATCCTAATAATTTCAATTATTCACAAAAAAATGTGAAATACATTTGCATGTAATAAACAGATTATGGTTTTAAGTACCAACAGATTGAAATGGTTCAATGGTTCAATAAATTCAATGCCTTGAATTTATACTCTCCACATTTAATTTCAAATTTGAGATACAAAGGTGAGATTTGAAGAAATTAGACACAGTTTCCCTTAACATACAAGCCAAATGAGACTCATAGACCCAGTGGCTTTTTTTTCCCCACTACATTGGGAAAAATGTTTGGATCATAAACCAATCTTTCTTTTCTTTTAAAACCTATTTTTTAGGTTTCAAAACAAAGTTTCATTTGTTTTTTGCTATTTCACTGAGACATTGGCATACACAATTTTTTAATAGGACAAAAAAAAAATCTCTCCTTAAGAAACTTACAAGGCAAAATTTACACATTACTGCCTGTAAATTTAAGGTGAAAGGATGATGTATAACCTCCCATTTATTCATATTGACGTTTAAAATGACCTAAATAAGTAGCATAGGTCCTTCAGAAAGGCTTCCTTTATTTAATTCCTTCTTCAGCTAAAAAGATGAAGTCTCATGCATAGTTCCAGGGGATACTGTTTCTTCTCACTAAGAATATTCATTAGAAAAAAAAAAGGAAAACTAAAAAAGAGCAACTAAGCAAAACTCAACATTTTGCTTTAGCTTCATATCTTTTGTGCAGGGCTCTCTCAATTACAATTCCCTTTCATGCACTTATAAAAAGATTGGCTTGTCCTGAGTTGTTACAGAAAAAATCAAAAGAAGGGAGAGTGGGAAAAAGCTTCCACAGGGAGTAAACATAAAGGTGATAATAGAAGCAATATAAAGGTGATAATTGACCTCAGTGGTCAGTTTAGCCTAATATTCTCTCTCCAGTATTTGCCTTTACAAATCATCTAATGTTCAGAAAAGTTCTTAAAGAGTCACAATGAATCATGTTTGAAAAAAACTTTTCCTAAGTATTTCATTATCATCCACTGAAGAATCACATCAAACAGTTTCTTGAAAATCTACAGTAACAACTCCATCTTGTCACCCACCTGCACGTGTAATATACTAAAACAGCAGTCCCACATCACTTCAGGCAAAAGATTCTGTAATTCTAAATATATACAGGATGAAAAACTCTCCCTTTCTCTCTTTTTATAGTTGCTCTTTTCCAATTCATCCCACGTTCTGTGTCCCAGAACCCACAAGACCAGTGTCTCATTCACCAGGTACCTTGAACAAACCTAAGCTAAGGTCCTTTACAATATTTGTTTTCAAATTCATGCAAATTCCTATGAATTCCCCTTTCTCGGGGCTTTGAGCACCTGGACATGTAGGTACAAAATGGTTTTTAAAGAAATCTCACATTTCCAGAGCTCTGTAATCACCATTCATTGGTGAAAAGATGACTTGGCCTGACACTTCACATATCAATCTCTGCTCCTAGAAACAGCAAGAGACTTTTTTTCCTTGGTGCTAATCAAAGAAACTATGTCAAAACTGCATTTACCAATCAAATACACTGTCCATTTCTCAGAAATACTGATTATTTAATTGCTTCATAGAATAGCATTCTAAAGGAAAGCTCATAGAACTACATTAATGATAATAATAAATCTTATCAGATTCATTTGTAATAGAGTCAAAAAGATATTTAAAAGTTGAATGGGGAGCCCAGGAGCAGTAGAGGAATTTGTACTGGACAATGTATTTGAGGCCTTTAAAGCCTCAGAGACAAAAGTGGACCAAACACTGCTCAAGTAGCTCAAGCTATGGCAGCATTTCCAGATTTATATGAAATAGCAAAACAAATCACTTTCAGTTTTAAATTGTTTGATTAGTTTTCAGAAAAATTAAATTGTTTCTCTCCAACCCAGTTTTAGTTTTTGCCAAAAATTAAATTATTTCTTTTACATGGCACTTCTATGTTATACAGTTTGCCTTCCTCTGTATCTAGAAGCTATTTTTCTCAGTTTGAAGGACTAATCATTTTATACACTAATATGAGAAAGATGAGATGTTAAATGTATCTTAACAGCATACTGCTAATAACTAACTTTGCCATGTAAATATTTTCAGACCAATCCCTTCATAAACTCAGTGAAATCACTTATATAAAAAAAAAAAAAAAAAGGCTTTTTTTCACATATGCATTAACCAGCATCCAGGTTTTGCTGTTTAGAATTTACAATATATCCAATTCCATTCCTTGGTACTTGAAATTTCTGAGGATAGGCTTCAAAATTCTGAGACTGCAGCATATAATTTTCTTTTTCTTCTGCATATTTTTATGTGAAAGTATGGTAGAAAATTTTACTTTTCATGAACCCCTGTAAAAGAAAAAGAAATCTTCTCAAAAATTTGACCTTGTAGAGTTCCAATGACTCCAGGTCCACTAGACCTTTCTTGTGATTGATACCTGTCGTGTACAAATATATGTCCTCTATAACAGCTCTTCAAATAATCCTCCCTGATACAAACAATAATGGCTACAGTGGCATGGGTTGAGGTGAAATAACTATAACTGTGTGACTTTATGTGATGCTAATTAGAAAGCAGGTGAATATAAATAAGAAGCAGAGAGGGCACACAATAATACTGAGGTGTAGGGAGGAAGAGAATGGACTTTAGCTGCCAGACAGAAATGCCAAGCCTCCTTTCCCAGAGCCAAATCCTTTGTACCCATGTAACAGTTTTGGCTGAACAAAGCGTTCAAAGTTTTGTTTTAAATTTTGTAAACTACCAAAAGGAAGGAGATACACTGGTTTTGATGTTATTTCTGTGCCTTTTGACTAGAAGACTCAATGTTATTACTATTATTTCATTTATCTGAAATCATTTGAAGTCCTTTTGCCATCTGTTTCAGCACTTCTCCCTCCTTCCTTTCTTCCCCTTTCCTTTGCAGAGTTGTCTATAGCTCCCCTTTCACAATACATTCATGTAAAGATGATGGGAAAACTTTTCTGCTCAGCACAGGATGTTGTTACTGACAATTACAATTAGTGTGCTACCACAATCACTGAAGGAAAGAACATGCTACAGTCCCACCATGGGTTGTTGCCTCTTCAATTGCTTATACTGTTGTTCTTGAGATCTTGTTAAAATTATACTTAATGACTGCTGTTTAGATTAGTTTATCATGAAACCTTATACACAGGTTATTCACCCATTTAGTTTGCCAGCTCACTTCTTTTATCCTTCTTTTCCAGTTGCCTGTTAACAGGAGTTTTGCCTGCTGAAATAATTCATTCCTTACACTAGTATATCTTTATTACAGAAATACGTATATCACATCTAGTAGTTTTTGCTAATTTATGCTAGAAGAGTACAGTTTGTGTTTTCCCCACTGTTTTTCTTCTCAATGTTTTCAGGATATTGGCTGATCAATTGTCTTCTGATCAATACTGAGATTAAATGGAACCACACATTTCACCAATATATGTTTATTTGTGCTGAATAGGCCAACTATTCCCTTTGAAATATTTTCAGGTTGGCTGGTTAGAATTAAAGGAAATGCTCACAGCTTACTATATATTCATTTTTCTAACTATTATGCACATAATTTAAAGAGACTTGTGCACTATTACTTAGAGCTTGGCCTACCCACAGTCATTCTGCTACCCAGGAAGTAATTTCTCAGACAAAAATGCCACTCGAGTTGATTTTACCAAGTCACTGACTGAAGCAGAGGGGAGTGCAGGTTCCAGGGACACCAGCACTGATGGACATACAATGGCACTGATGCTGGCTGTGTCCATGGCCAGGCCAAAGGGGCTTTGGAGAAGGGGTTTCAATGCCATACCTCCAGGAAATACCCCACTAAATGAAGGAATACCCTCACTTGGCATCTTCTGCAGTATCAATTTTTATTTGCTATTCCCTTCCTTTACCAACTGTATGTGCAAAAGGCAAACAAAATTAAACTCTCCCTAACCAAACCACTGGCCTGCTCCCTTACAATATTTAATTGGCTCAGTAAATCCTCAGGGTTTTTGCAACTAAAAGCATATATAATTGTCTGTTTTATTGATAACTTAGGTTTCATTTTCTTCACATTGTATATCAAAGATAGTGAACACTACCTAGCCACAGCCAGAAACAAATGACAGCTTCCAGGCATAGAGTTCCTTTCACCCATACATGCATTAGACCACCCCACTCTGAACTGCTGTTGTGAACAGATGGTGCCAGATTCACTCGAGGAGCTTTGCCATTGTCAGGATATGTGCTGATATCAGTGCAGCCTCTCTTACAGTGGGCACTTACTCAAGAACTCCAAATATCCTGAATATAGTACTATCATAAAAGGACTGCATGTATCCAAGCAAGGATAATGAATTCAGCCCAGGGTTAACCAGAAACGTGTATATATATAAATAGAACAGAGGCAGAAATGTTCTAGTTCTGAGCAGACAGCAGTACAGAGCTCACCCTCACCACACTGTGGGCACAAATCCCTCCTGGTGCATTCCCTCGTGTGGCACAGGCTGCCTCTGACCCGCACAGGTACGGGGATTCATTTTACCTTTATTACCCCCACCTTCAAACAAACATTCTTTCAGAATGTAACCCACAGTAAATGGTGTTTCTGAACACAATTATATCACAACATGGAGGGAAACTGCCTAAAAACCTTCTCCTGCCACAGTGAATGCCCTGAAAGCTGCAGCATCCACATGATTTGTTTCCAATGCCACCAAATGCTCGTGGGACAGGCAGGGCAGGAGCAATACTTTGACTCTTCACACGCCAAGACGAGGAAAATCGATTTCAAAGCCCAAGGGAAGAAATTACTGCTAGAGAAGGTCACTCACTACAACAAGTTGCTCCATTATCATGTAGTCTTGGAAGGAATCCTACAAATATTAGGTAAGTGTGGAGTATGAGCTGGCAATCTATAAATACCCTAGGTAATGTAAAAGGGATAGAAAGAAGCTAAACCAAACTAGGTACAATTTGCTTACGTATATTTGTTTTGCCAAAGAGTTTGGGTAAGATATTGTTTGTCTGATGCTGAAGGGCAATAATTTGTACACAGCACATACAAAAAATTGACACAATGCAAAGATGATTCATATCAAGTTGAGATTCCTGCCAGTGGAGGGTGGGGCAACTCACTGAGCAAAACGGTTTTATAATCATTCATAATTCTAAGAATATGCCTTTCTTCAGGAATTGGCACATTCATTCAAAGGTAGCCCAACTTACTACAAACACAGAACCTCAGCTGAAAGAAATGCACAGTCTATCCCAGACAATCATGTGTCAACAGCTTTGCAAGCAGAAATTGGCAGAGAAGCAACAACACGAGCAGTAAAACACTGATGGTTTCATTTGTGCTGTACTGAACAGGCACAAGTGAGCTAAGGAAAGCACACTCCAGAATGGACATGGTCACTACCCTCAAAGGGAAGATAAATATTCAAAATAAATAACAATATAAAAGTGCTAGGAGTCATCTGACTATTCTCAACAGGGATTAATAAAAGCTAAATCCTTATAAAACTCAGGATCAGATGGAGAAAGCAAAAGAGCAAAAGCAAGATTAATTAGGTGGTAAACTGCTAGCCCATCCACATACAAATGAAACGGTATTGACAATTGTCACAAACGTATTATTAATATATTAATATTTTGTTATAATATTAGTGTATTAATGTATTAGTATTTCATGCCCTTTTTTTAATTATCTAAAGCCCTACGTCCTGGACAATGTAATCCTAAGGAAAAGAAAAAAAGAAAGGTAAAAACCCAAGCAAGTGATGTTTTATAATTAGTTACTCTGAACTCAGCTGCAGAGAAATCAAGACTCCAAAATCACCTTAACATACACCAGGAAAAAAAATATTAGTTTCGAGGCTTTACTCATGACATATGAATGTTTGGTGAAACTGTATATGCTAAAATAAGATTATAACTTTAAGTAAAACAAATAAAAAACAATAGTTATTCTGTACAACAGGAAGAGAAAATAATTGCAATGAGACAAAAAAAAATAACCTTTTGATGCAAATGTTAAAACAAAACAAATAAACAAAAATACCCAAGACAGTGTCCACATTATAACTGCTGAACTACTTCCATGGTATCTGTAATACTCACTCAGATCTTTGCTCTTGAAGGAGGTTTCTTTCTCACTTTTTCTGACATGACAGGCTAAAGGACACACAAACAATCATGCCATGCTCAAAGATGAGAGAGCAGAAGTTAAAGGCCATCAGGTGCTCTCTCAATCCTTAGGAGCAGGGAACAAATGGACAGGGACTATTGGATAAGGTCTTGGAAGCAGCTGGAGAAACACAGGGAAGGCAGTTGGACCAAGGCTTTATTAGGAGATTGAACAGTCTTATTAGCAGGCAAAATGCACCTTTGGCTAATACTTGTACTTTGTGTAATTTAACCATAGCACTCTCTGCATGGTAAAGGCTTTGGGAACACCAATGAAGGATGAACTCTGCTGCACAAAGCCTGCAAGTCCCCACACTGACAAGTTGACAGAGTAGAGTAGCCCCAAAGCTGGTGTGTTATAGTTGGCAAGAGTCATAGTTTATAGACAAATCAAGTCCAAACCAACCCCACCCTCTCTCCCTTCACAATACCTGACAATATTTAATCATTGTTCAAAGAGATGCTGACCCTTTGTAAGAGGGAAAGGCAAACCATTGATGTCAGCAATATTTTAAACAAAACACAAAACAAGAAAGGAACCTGTAAAGTTAACCCAAAAGCCAGTAAACTCAGTTTAGAAGCACCTTACCATCACACTTAGAAATCCTGCATATAAAAGAACTTCAGAAAAGAATTTTGGTCCATATTTCCAAGAGTCTTCAGTATGACTTTTAAGGTGATATTTTTATACACATTTATCTGTATCCTCATGCAAACACAAACACAGCTTTTGCTTCCATACCTGGTATGAGACTGTAAACATTGGAATTCTGTTGCCTATCAATATAATTGACATTTGAACAGGTCTGAAAAAAAATGAAGCTCTCCTGAGGCTAAGACAAAGCATAGTATTTATATAAACTAATTGATAGCAATAAAAATTGTACATGTATTTGAGCTACATATCACATTTTTCTCTAATAGATATCTAAGTTACTAAGAGAGAGAGAGATTTGTAATTGCATTCCTTTGGCTATTGGGTTATACAAAACATAATGCCAAGTTCAGTCAAGACTGTGACACAAAATTGGTAACACAATAGCCTGTGGATTCCATGTTATTCTGTTTCCCTACTTAATACTTTAGTCACTGACCATGTATAGTACACCTTCTCTTGGGAAATTAACTATTTTTTCCAAAGTGGCTACGAGCAAATGGGGTACACAGGACTTCTTCAGAGAAGAATTTGTGTGTTATGCAATCAACATCTCTTTGCAGCTCTGCACTTTTGTGTACTTTATATTGCATTAAACAAGTGTTCCTGTAGTTCAGTGACAAAACAAAAACACAATCCCTGACACTAACAGAAGTTTTTGCCAACAGTTGTTCATAACTAGCTATGATTTTTGTATTCCATTCCAGATTTAAATGGAAGCAAACCTAAGAGCTTACCTTTCTTCTGCATTGTATCTCTCAACCAGTACAGTAATATTATCTACCCCTGGAGTTAAAAAAAACCAACATAAAAGTTCAAGAGCCTGCTCAAGGACTTATGATGTTTTTGATGATTCAAAGTTTCTTTTAAGGTCAACTCAACTGAAGATTGAAGTCAATGCAAAAATATGCACTCAAGAAAGACACACTAACAGTAACAAAACAATTAACCTGTTACTGAAAGAGTATGATTTTTTGTTATTGAGGTACATGATTTTTATAGTCGTTTAAAATATGAACTCATGTCCTTTTCAACTTTTCCCACTTTAAATGTTAAATAATACAAATAACATTCCTTTATTTTGAAGAACAAAAATTTGATACCTACAACAATTTGATACCTACAAAATTTCCAAAATATTAATTTTTCTTATTTTTCATAAAATGCAACTTGAGTGGCCATATCAGCTCTGTATATATTAAAATTTCAAGTCAAAAACTCAGAATAAAAAAGATAATACACAGAATTTCTCTTTTTTAAACATCAGAGTCTTCAGGGCATAAAAATATTAGAGACAACAACAAGAAAGCCTAGGACCTGTTCTGAATGTCTTTCAGACATTAACAGGTTAAAACCAATCATCCAGACTATCCCCCTCACAGGTTAATTCATGCATAGAGGACAGAATAATCTACTCATTTTCTCTCATGCAGCAAATTAATAGACCAAGCAGCAAGAGGCATTTGCATCTTTTCAAAACTAGCAGGCTATTTGGCCAAAAGTATATATTCCTCTTGAGAAATCACAAAGACCAAAGGCACAGAAACCCTGTGTGGTCTTACACTATTTCATAGTATTTCCCAGAACCTCCCTGCTTCCGTGTCAGCATGTCCATAATAAAACACACCTTTTCTGGTTACATCACTACAGCCTCAGCTTAGAGCCCTCCACAAGAGCATGGGAAGCTCAAGTCGTGTATATCACTGGCTTTAAACTTCCTGACTATTTCACATTCCACCTCCATGATATGAGAGTGGAACTTGT
>WEIV01028235.1:116807-190973 GCA_013390005.1 Calyptomena viridis | reverse complement strand
CGGCTGAGAAAGAGAGAAAGCCAATAACAAAACCGTTATTCAGCTCTGTGCCCTTTACAAATAGGACTGACTTGTTAGTGGACAGCTGCAGCTCAGCCCCCCTCCATGCCATTCCAACTTGCTGCCTTTGCCACCCTGCTTTTGCAGATCAACAGCAATTTGCATCTCCATGCATCTCATTTCTCGTTAAGTAAGTTGATTAATTTGGGCGAGGAAAGTTGTCATTCAAAAAACCAGAAATTTCCACTTGCATAATTTNCTCCCTCATTCCTACTCCCTCCCTCTCTTTTTCTCCCTTTTTCTCCCTGTTGTTTACAAAGGTTTCATTATGTTTTCAACTAATCAGAAAGGCCTACTAATACACAATTAACATGTGACTATAAAAAAATAGCTTCCAGAAGAAGGAAAAGTAATTAAGTAGAGAATGCTTTTCAGTAAGTGCTCATTTTAACCCATCGTCAGAGAACAGAGTCTAGGTTAGTCCACAATGGATGGAACAGATGCCAAGGGCAAAATGTTAAAAGCAAATAAAAAAGGGCATTATTTTCTTTGGGAATGATAACTATCGATGCCACAAAAACATACATCACATTGCAGTTGTTTATATCTGACCTCCTCTTTCCTCCGCTTTTCTGAAGTGCCTTTTCTGTGTGTTTCATTAAAACAAATACAAAAATAAAAATATCATTTATTGTATCTTTGCTTCCAAAGTGACAGGAAATCAAGTGTCCTGGATTCAGATTGGATAGAGTTAATTTTCTTCCTAGTGGCTGGTACAGAGCTGTGTTTTGGATTTAGAAGGAGAATAATGTAGATAACACCCTGATATTCTAGTCGTTGCTGAGCAGTGATTATCCTAAGTCAAGGACTTTTCAACTGCTCATGCTACCCTGCCAGCCAATGGCCTGGTTGTGCACAAAAAAAATGGGAGAGGAAAGATCCAGGACAGCTGACCCCAACTGACCAAAGGGATATTCCACACCTTATGGCCTCATGCTCAGTTTGTAAACTATGGGGAAATCTGGCTAGGGGGCTGCTGCTCAGGAACAGTCTGGGCATCATTCAGTTTATGATAAACAATAGTTTTTCATTTGCATCACTTGTTTTTCTTCAGTTTTGCTTCTCTCTGGTTTTGTTGTTTCCCTTTTAATTACAATTTTTCATTATTATTTTATTTCATTTCAATTATTAAACTGTTGCTATCTCAACCCATAAGTTTTCTTACTTTCATCCTTCCGATTCTCTCTCCCACCCCACTGGAGGGGAGTGAGCAAGCAGCTGTGTGGTGCTTAGCTGCCAATTGGGATTACATTGTGACACCAAGTAATCAGCTTCCATCAAAATAGCACAACTCTGTACTTTTTAAAAAGATTTTAGTTCAAAATATTCAAGGCCTGAATGTACACAAAAACTAAGCACCCACAAAAACCAGAAGGAATTCTGCCCAAGTGATGACAAGAGGTCTTGACCCCTTCTCAAGGTGTGCTGTGTTACCACAACAAATAGGAATGATAGGAAAAAGTTTTAAAGGTTGTAGTGTTTGCAACACTTCAGTTATTAACTTTAGATCTATCTGTTGACACTGTCCTCAGGCTGACAGCTGTCACACAGGTTGGAAGCCTGAGGACACTAGCATATATATGTGTGTATATATTGGAGAAGGGGCTTAAATGAAAGTGTTATCTAGATTTAGGCTTTTTTTTTTATTTTATCCATGAATTGTCAAAATATGTTCTAATTTTCCCTGTGTTCTTGATGTATTCAGTCAACCTCCACAGCAAAAATGGCTCCCTTTGCAAAAATACATATTTCTCTAGATATCTGCCCTTGCAGTGGAGTGTTTGGGATATATTTTATCACTGTTCACCTTTCTTATATGAGTTTTAAACAGACAGTTGTATAGTTTCAAGACCAAAATCTCAAGGAGCTCAGAGTTTTCAGCAAGATGCTAACCACAACTTTGGTCCAACTGAAATCAAGTGAGACCTGTAGGCTGTTGGGAGGAACAGGTCCTCCAAAGTCACAAAGGACCACATGCAATAATAGCTCCTTTTCCTTACATTCCTCTCCACACCACCACCATGAATTTATATTCCAAACTATGTGTCACATACAGAGTATTTTTTACTATCCAAAATCCCATTAGTTTCATTGGCACTTTAGGTAATAAGATTTGCATGGTAAAAATTCCATTTCTATTAGATTGGGTCCATAGGACTCACCAGCCTGATATGATTGTCAGAGGAAAGGGAGGATGTGTGGGTTTGTTACAATATGAGGATTTGTCCACACAGAATTTGGCACCAGTTTAATCAAAAGGACTCAATTTAACCAGTGCAAACCCCAGTGTAGCCTCTATCTCTGTCAGCTTAAAACTAGCTGTACCAGGAAATTTCTCGCTGTAGATTTATACAGGTATGCTAAAACAAGTCAGATAAACTGGCATGGCAATCAGTTTAAACAATCTATACTCTGAAGTATTCCGGATTACATGTCTGGAAGACCCCTTTAGTTAAATTAGTGGAAGACGGTGTTCAGGCTTCAAATGCTTCACAGAGGAGAGAGAAACTATAGCATTCTGGGCTGAACCTCGAGGTCTCTTTCTGGACAGAGTGAAATTGGTGAGATCCCACCAGCCAGACACTACTGCACTTTTTCATATAAGAATATAAGCCCTCTGGGTCATGCTCACAGGCAGAACCTCATTTTCAAACATGGCCACCAGCTGAATATTAGGGAAAGAGCTGGTCAATCAAGGTAGAAAAAGTTCACAACTAGACCCTATCCAGACCTCGCAGCTCCTAGTAATCAGTGATTTAGAGTCTCTCACTTCTGGGGCTTGATCTGGACCAGATTAGCATTTTTATTAACCACCCACCAAATCTTCCTGATTTTGCCTCATCCTTTTCTGGACCTGTTTGTTACTTTTAGCCCCTGAGACATCTCACAGCAATGAGTTCAGCAATTCCATTCAGTGTGAGCGAAAAACTACATCGGCTTTAGGTCTGCTGCCTGACTCACAGGGTATTTAACAGAGACCTGAGTGAACCACAGCAGCAGATCATTGCAAAGTACTCTACCTAGAAATACAGACAGCAAAATCACATACTCTGCTTTTACACAATTCTTACTATAACCAAATCCTTACTGATTCCACAGGAGACTGAATTCTAACTAACAGCAGATAGAAAACCAGGACTGGGCACAATTCAGATATGACGGCTCCTTTCCAAACCATCCTTTCCTTTGTTTGCTCTTGATTTCTGATCAACTAAATAGTTCCTTGTTCAGTTCCTAGCCTAGATTTAACATCTAATCTGAGCTTAAATGCTTCAAACAAAGGAGACATATTCACTAAATACTAGGACATGGGTTTATAGGTACTCTGCTGAAACTTGGCGGTTTTCCACCTCTTAAGGACACTTTACAATCTGAAAATCAGTCATAGTCTGGAAGTTTTTCTTAATGCTTATTTCACATGTAGTTCAGTTTACCTATTATTCATGGCTGTAGTTCTCGTTCTGAAAACACACCTGATGTGTAGTAGCATCAAGCCAACACTGAAGTTCCTTTGACTTCACAGACTTCAAAACCTCACTCCGAGCTTTCTGAAAATGTGGCCTGGAGGGAGTGCCATACTACTGAATCACCCTCAATGTTCCTTGACACTTAAATCATATTTCCTCTACCTGTTCCTTATTTACCTTGCTCATATATTTTTAGTTCTTTTCATCTTTCCATACGAAACAATCCTGCTAACATTTTAATCACTTTTTTTGTTCTTCTCCAAATTACCTCCAACTTGACAACACCTTCCAATTAGCAAGGTTCACAAAATTATAGACAGTCTTAGGTCTTTGTTCTGTGGAAAAATAATTTCCCATTTAGTCCTGCTGTGGATCATTCTGACATTCTGACCTCAAGAACACCCTGGGATGGTGAAACTAAGAAATTAATTTGGCCCATGTGCATATATGCAACAAGTAGGAGTATTTTCCACAGTTTGGTGTCAATGTCCCAGGATCAAGAAGTGATCAAGACCCTTCCCTCTTTTATGATCCCTGAGACCAGAAGGCAGAGGTGGGTGACTGGACTGCCTGGACTGCTTTGCCTTTATCAATCTCAGGCAGATGCTTAATTCTATGGAGAAGTTATTTTCTAATCAAAACATCATGGCATGCCAGATTTACAAAAAAATGCAGCTGAGGGATATGGGATGAAAAACAGGAAGAAGGGCCCTGGACACAGACAAAGCAGACAGCAATCAGGCTGACTAATAGCTAGAGTTTAATGGGAGACTCCAGATAGTCATCCAGGAGCATCTTACAGGGGACAGATAGTGTGGATTCCAAGGAATTGTTTGGGGCATCCCAGTGGGGTATAAGAAGAAGTAACTCAATTTAATTGGGCTAGTTACAATGTAGGCTGATTATCAGGGAAACATTTCCTAACTCTGAGGCCAGCAAATTCTTAAAAGAAGCCCCAAGACAGTGACATCTCAGATGAGGAGGAGCACATCAGAGTACATAACAATGATGTCCCATTGCCAGAGTCAGGCAGCATTATGAAATAGGCACTTTCTGCTTTCTAAATTTACAGCTGTGATTCACAAAAATGAATTGGGTTGTTCCAAGTACCCCTTTTAGAAGCACTGGACTCAGCATGAGCTGTACACACCCTCTCCAACCTCAACAGAGGCTGTGCCGTATGGAAGCCTCAGTGCACTCTAGAAATGAGTGTTATCAATATCAGTCACCAAGAAATCAGGTCAAAACTGTTAATATCTCATCAGTCACGCGAATTCCATCTCCTTTCCAACACACACCTACAGATTTATTATTAGGGTACTTCAACTCTTTTGTATTTTTAAATCAAGCTGATTCACATACTGTAACATTCATTATACAATTAAAAATACATGATGGTAAAAGGTTTTTTCCTAACTCATTAGAAAAACATATTATATATATTTATAAATACATATTAGCATCTTTTTAGACCTAATGATGTGTGCTATGTCAGGCAAAATGACCTGTTACTCAGAATAATTGATGCCATTTCATATCTACGAGAACAAGGTAATTTTATCTAAGCTTTGTCAACTGGTTCTATCCATAAAACATGTACTTTGGGTTTTGCTGGGAGGGGGGATGGGAGGGAAACAAGATTAAACACTTGAGTCAATATTTATCCCTCTGTTAAGATGGATGAGGAATGGATAAATCTGATGTATATGCTTTGTCTACCGAACTTGGAAACATGGACTCTGCTCAGCAGACCTATCAAAATCAACAAACGTTCTCCCAATTAACTAACAGGGAATTCTAGGTAGCAGACAAACAGAAAAGTCCTGACTGTTTCAGTGAATAACATGAACTTTCATGAAGACAAAATCTACTCCTCCAAGAGGTGAGATAAACATTTGAGTTAATTGGAGTGTTGGGAGAAATAATAAAATAACTTTGGGGGTGTATATTCAAAAATACCTGCTTCTAAAGCCACTTTTTCCACCTAAGAAGATCCCATGCATTTAGTAGCCTTTAATTCTTTCAAGCCCCAATGCACACACAGTTGTTCTCAACTGCACTCTTGTGTTTGAAAAAAAGAAATTGGAGTAATGCATAACCCTTGCCTTCCTGAAGACTAAAATGGAACAGAGGCAATGAAAGCACCCCTAATTCTCTAGCCCTCAAAGCATTAAAAAGGACTTGTGTCTTTTTATTCTTCAAATCAAAGAGGACTTAAATCAAAGTGGTCACTCCTGCTTCAGCCTACAGGTCTGACCTTTCTCAGAGATAAGGAGAGATTTGTCACATCTCCTGCACAGTGTGGGGTGCTCTGAGAACACAAAGCACCGACCAACGAAGGCTGAAGCCATATTCCACACAGTTTTACACTGGCAGTTCTCCCTCCCTTGCTTACAGCAATGAGTGCTAGGTTTTGGAGCTGGAGGCTGACCAAATGCCAACCAAGCTCCTCTGTACACCTCGGCCATCACTGTCCTCCTCACAGACATCACCAGTTCTTCGAGGAGGAAAGGCTGTGGCTGTGGCTGCACAATTCCAGCAGGATAGGGTAAGGCTGGAAAGCATAATGAGAACCACAAAAGGTAACTGCCACAAGGGTAATGCCTGTGAAAAAGCCACCATGCTCTGATGAGAGAAGGCAAATGGTAGAGAGGTTGACATCTGAAAGCTGCCCACAGGAAAACATTGTGAACCTCTATTGAAGATACAGGGAATGAGAGATCTGCATTCCTCTCTTCAAATCTCACTCTGTGAAACACACACTTCATTCCTATCTTTCCTCACTAATTATTCTTCCCTTCTTTGCCAACTTCCCCTTTGTTTTACCTCCTATCATCAAGCTCTCTTCTGGGAGCTTTTGTTTAATTTTCCACTGCTGAGTACCAGTCAGAAACTAAGCAGACAAAATTTTTGCCCTACTGTAAATCTACCAGAGCCTTTTACCACAGATAAATGTAGCCCTGCAGACACAGTAGGATGCAACAGCATGGCATATGGAGAAATCTAATTTTCGCTACTGTAAGAATACAGGCAGTGCAGTTATGTGGTGATTATAATATAGCCCATACCTCCATAATGGACAAACAGGAGTCAAACTTATATACTTCAGTAATAAAGGGTTTACAAATGGGACTCTTCTATTAATGTAGATAGTCTTCCTTATTTTATTAAGATTCATCTACTATATGGCACACTGAGCTAACAAGTAATCTTCAGTTGCCACCTCGCGTGTCTGCATTGCATAGTACAATTCCTCCTAGATAAGTATCTCAGGAGAAGCAGGAAAACAATTAAAACTAGAAGGTAATAAATGATGAAGAAGTCTATGAACAGCATGCTGGCCCTCTTCCCAGTCTTCATTCATGCATCAAAAAATCCCATAGCTCTGAGTCTTTGAGAGGGCAGCTGGGCAGTAGGGATGTCCACAGTAATATAAATGGGAATTAGATATGATCGAATGTGCTCATTGCATTTTCAACAGCACATGTAATCTTCTCCCGCCTTCTCTCCAGTTCCCCCACCTCTCACCCTGCTACCAGAATAGATGACTAATGATCCTGTAACCAAGCAACGGGGCAATTGAAGAGTTTCGAAGTTCCAGTACATGATAATTTAGCTATGATCATTTGGGTGATCGGTCTATGACTGGAGACACCATCCCTTAGTTAAATACCTTTTCTCTCTCCAAATAGTTTTACTCTGGCAGGGGTTTGCAAGGATTGGCAGAGGTAGAATTTTGTCCTCAGAGCTTGGCAGCTCTGTTCATTACTTCTGCTGCTCCATGACATACACAACAGGATGATGACCACAGAGGAAATGAAGATGCATCTACTTGACAGTCTGCAGGTAACTACCTGTGTAGCAGCAATGGAGGCAGCCCAGTTAATATAGCCTTGGTGGTACTCCATCAGTGATACCCCAATGAGATTTCATCCCCACATAGTGAGTGCTCTTACAGAGTCCATCAGTAGATACACTGGGCACAGTTTAGTCCACCACCGTTATTCTGGTTTTTGTATAATGCAATAACATTATTTATAAAAATTAAGTCACTGAAAACATTTTAAAATATCTAAATCTTTTTCATGGGCCTATTCTAACTGCAGTAGTCCTTTCCACTGGGGGATGTATTGCAAGATAATTGATTTTGATACCACCACGTGTGCCCTTGCTTTAGACTCAGGACACATAACTCACGTGGGTCAATTATCTCATACTACAGTCCCCAGTGGCAAAGTCTGTGGCTTAAAAAGATCCTATGCTAGAAAAAGTATACCATTATCACTGTCTGGCATTTATGTCCAAAGAAAAATGTAGTGGTAAAATTGTTTATTGCTGACCCACATATACATGTGGATACGTATGTGTGTATAAAACATATATATTGAATATAAAAGGAACATGTTGAATGTATATCTATCTGTACAGGTATGTCTGTAACTATCATCACTACAACATCTTTGATATAGATGTAGAAAAATATACAGTAAGGATTTTTAACTCTCGCCTTGCAAAGAGAATGTCTCTAGTAAGGACATTCGGTTCTGCCTATTTGAATAAACAAGGCAAATGTCTTGTTTAAAAGAAATGCAGCCCAGAATTTGACAACTGTTTTTAAACTCCGAGGTGTATTAAGCCTTCTCAAATCCCAGACTATCCTGACAATACTGAGTCAGCATTCACATATCATCCATAATTGCTAACTAGCTACCACAGAAAAAACTATTAGTAATAAAGCTTAACTCTATTAGATTGACCAAGATTAAGTTTTCTGGCTGATCACTGAATGAGGGTGGTCAGACATGAGTCTGTACATCTCCATTTAGCCACAGGGGCCCAAAAGAATGTGGCAGTATTCTAAAGAAAACTAGTCATAGGTAACTAAACCCCCCACAAAAGACTTGGCAAGCCACCCTAAGATCCCACTGCCAAATTCCAAAGGGGTGAGTGCTTTCCAATCCTCAGCAAGTATTCAGGTTAGACTCTTCAGTGAGGTAGAGTTTAAATCAGTATCAGGTAGAGAAAATAGGTGCAAACAGTGGTATATTTACTACTTTGGGATTCCGAGCAGTAGGAGATAGCTTGCAGATAAAGGGGATATGGCAGGAAAATCAGTCAACTGAAAAACATAACCTTCCCTTCCTTCCGCCTAGTTCCTTCGTGCCTCTCCATAAGCACACTCAGGTTCCAATCTCAGATTTTACGTTTCGTTCAGTTTCTGACTCCAGGTGAATGTTGAAAGTATTCACACCTTACCACTTCCAACTCCATTTGTTTTTTACCACCTTAAACCCACACAATATAGCCTCAGCCATTTGAATACCAAGCCTCAAGTTGATGTCAGTCCCAGTGAGAGATTTGCCAGAGGGACTGATTTGCCTTAAAGTGAAGACAGTGAAAGAAATCAGGAAAACTATCTTGGGAATGTGTATCACTGGGACACTTTAAAGCTAAATGAGACCTATGTTCCTTTTCAAAGTCAGGCTGAAAATCAAAGAGCTTCAAGTAAGAAAACACGCACTTTGGGAAATTAAGAGGTTAGTGCGGCTGGAGTTTTTCATCACTACTGCTCAGTATAGTTTTATCAGCCACTTTTAAGTAGAAAAAAGAATGCTTAGCAGAGATCATCTCCAGCACAAAAAGCTTCAAACCTGGAACTGTTAACAACCTCTTCAGGGTGAATAATTGCAATCAATAAATTTACCCTCTTCATAATGTTAGAATTACCGTGGCCATGGATAGTGCAAATATGGTGCAGGGATTTGGGAAGTAACCCTCATTACTACACTGTTCTCTCTGAACTTACATCTCATTGTATTGTGCAGTAATTTACAAAATTAAAAAGAGTTAAAAAAACAAACAAACAAAATCCAACTAAATAAATAACAAACAAAAACGAAACCAAACTAAATAAATAACAAACAAAAACAAACAAAACCCAACTAAATAAATAACAAACAAAAACAAACAAAACAAACAAACACACACACAAAAAAAACACAAGACAAAAATCCCCCACTAAACCAAGATAACACATACACACCCCCCCAGCTCTTCTGAACTATGAGAGTGCAGAAGGCCAGGCACCTGTAGAGTCTGACTGGTTTAATAACACTAGTAAGGAAGCAAGAGTGGTAAAAAGAACTATCAGAGTGTTCAAGAGCAGGGAACAGAATATCAATCACAGCACAACTGCCAAAACGCTGCCCATTCTCCTCCTTCCTGAGACACTAACTCTGAACAATTTTCTGCAGGAAAGGAGCAGATTTAATGAAACAACATGGCTGGAATGGCTGCAGTGGCAGGACACCCAACAGACCACATGACACGGCACAAGGCCCTGGTGCTGGGCAGTGTGTGAGCTTCCTCCCATGGGGGCCACCTCATTGGGTGCTGATCTGCTCCCCTGCTCCCCAGTGAGATGGCAGTCCTAGAGCAGCCATGACAGAGCCACAGCACCACCCACTCTTGCCCTCCTTCCACCCTTTCTCCTCTGAGGCAAATGCTGGGGAGGCAGCTTGGATGCTCCAGTGCTAGGCTAGCATTGGAAATGATGGTGTGAGCTGAAGCAGGAGAGGAATAGAGGATACTCTACTGCTCACACTGTGCTGTTGGGAGAGGCCTCACCCCTGCCTCTCAAAAACCTTTCAGAAGCTTCCACAGATGCTGGCTGTGCTCCCCAAAACACCTTGCTGACGGTCAGAAAGACCTATTCCCAAATGAACTGGCCCCTGCCAGGAGGCGAGGTGAAAAAATTCAAGACCAGAGATCCCGGCAAAGGTCACTGAGAAGTTTTAATACCTAAGTTCTTGACCCAAAATATGCCCTCTTAAGTGTTGACACAGGTGACCATCATGTTCTGTGTTTATTAATATGATTCCTGCTTGATTTACAAACTGCG
Source organism: Calyptomena viridis (assembly GCA_013390005.1). Lineage (NCBI taxonomy): Eukaryota > Metazoa > Chordata > Aves > Passeriformes > Eurylaimidae > Calyptomena > Calyptomena viridis. Next base: position 180,545 of record WEIV01028235.1, on the reverse strand, counting down.
CAGTCTCCATGCATGCTGCATGTGGAACACTGCAGGTCCATCAATTCAGTGTGATATGAATTCTCACACTGAAGTCATGCTTTGCACCGGGCTATTGTCCACAAACCATTATTTGTCGAAAAACAAACAAAAAGAGAACACTGAAGATACTTTTACATGATACTTTTCTGATTCCTGAAAATGTGAGATAATGAATAAAAATGTTCATTACAGAATTATTCACTTTTCTCCGTGATTCACGTCCCAGTAATTACCGTGACCAGCCTAATAAAAACTGCTACAAAACGAAGGTCAACTAGCAGTTAGAAGTGTTCATTTTCATTTCAATGTATTCATCTCTGGCTCCTAATGGCCTCATTTTCTCCTATGCTCTTTAATAAATACCACTGAATTACAGGTTAAATAGCTAAATTAAATTATTGCAATTACAGCGTGCGGAGCACTGAAACTGGTTTACCTTTCCCAGTTCAATTAGAGGGGAAGTTTCAACAGCCTGAGACTCCTGATTGCTGTCAATATTCTGAATCACTAGGAATCCTCACTAAAGGCCAGGTTATTTGGTTACAGACTGGGTAATTTCTACACCCCTCTTCTCTCCTGTATAAAGAGGAACAACTTGAGTGCTCTCAGCTAAAACAAAATGAGGCAATCAAAGTATTTTGGGGGAAAGCAACTGCAACACATAATTGATTCTTTTTGACTGAAGAGAAGGAAGTCTTGAAGTGTCTCAGGCTGAAGCAGAGTATATGAAATGACAACCTTCTTCCTCTAAAGCAGAAGGAAGTACATTTTAATAAATATGAATGCTTAACCTGCCATGGGCCCACAATTATTTTACATGTACAAATTAAAGATGTTCTTCATTATTTAAATATATTCCAGCATTTGTTGATGTTGCCCCTTCCACAGGCTTAATTATTTAACATCCCTTTATAAGAATGAATATCTTAATAATAAGGACTGTTGGAAGATAAATTTAAAAAATAAAAAAAGGGTTTTTTCCAAAAGATCCAAGAGCATGCAGCGATATTTGTTGTGGAAGAGCTCCCCCTTACTTCTTCACTCTCATCTTTGCAATAAGCACCAAAAAAGCTATCAAGGATGGGGGATTCTTTCCTGCAATGATAACAGAATATGAAACACAGGCATACTCAAATACAGTTAGAACAAGAGACTGAAATATTTTGACTGCTCAGTGCTATTGCTGTTTCTAGCATCAAAGGAAGAGGGAATCTGTTTGTCTTTCACCAAAATCCACATGTTCAAAGCCACATGTTCTGTACTGCACTTAAATGGAGAAATGACACTGTCACTGTGAGAGAAGTGAGGTGGATCATGCAGGTAAAATAGGCTTGGATTATTCCTTCTTAGGATACCTATGGGAAGTAGCAAGAAAAGGAGTTACTTTGTGCCAAGCTGAGGAGCCACATTAAAACATCTCTACAGCCAAAGTAAAAATATATAAACTCATTAAGGTAATTGGAAGCATACACAAAATCCTGTTATTTTATTATCTCATCTTTAATATGTTTTGCCACTACAATAATTTAATTCCCGGTAATCAGCTATATGTAAGCAAGAACAGAATATGGCTAACACACTGAAATGGAGTTGGGAATTAATATGAATGTTAAAAAAGGGGACACTGATAGGCGCACAACTGTGAATTGAAAATGTTACTGAGTCCTTGCACATGCCCCATCAAGACTGTGGAACATTAATATGACTTTGCCTGTTGGATTTTGGGTTGGATTTTTTTACATGTGAATCCTGCTGCAAATTACCTTAATGAGCCGCAATATTGCACTGGTATGTGTTCTCAGTAGCTTGAGCAGAACTATTATCATATTTTCTACAAAATATAAACCACACTTGCAATGAATTGGGGTAGAGAGACAGATTTCACATGTGAATTACCAAGAGATGATCAAATCACCAGTGAGGTAACCTACAGCATGGGGCAGATCTTGTGTGCATTTAGTAACAAAGCAAGAGCTAATTAGTGGTAGCACCCAGGGCCCTGGAGGAGAGGAAAGCACTATATAGCGCTTTGAGTGACTCAGCAAAGAAAGCCAGGAACACAAGTAAAGGAAAAGAATTGCCAGGATCACTACAAAGTCCTGAGTAAAGACTACAAAAAGGCTCAGTGTACATGTGAGTAGAGGAAGATGATGAGGAGTTCTGAAGGTGTGAATTTCTCAGATTCATCCCTCTAAGCAAACTTGAAAGGTTTGATTCTCCACCCACCCTTCCTCAACCTGAGAGCAGGGTTCAATTCACATACAACCTTGTGAACTGAACCCTGCAGGGCTTGAACAGTTCTAGACAAAACTGTAGCAATGGAAATGAAATGAGTGTTTTGTGATAGCTGACAAATTAGGTTACATCTCTCCAACTGTGAAGTGCATCCACTCTACAAGGTATGTTTCCACCACTTTCCTCACAAATCTAAGAGGGCATCCGTAACACCTCAGGGCTGAGTGACCCATGTCTGGACTTTCACATTCTATTTGTAATCTAGCTAGGATACTCAGGACATGGAAGAGACACTTGGAAGGCATTTCTTATGTCTATCCCATTAAAAAAGCTCTTTGATGATAAGTGTGCCACCCAAGCAAAGTAATCAAAGTGTAAAACCCAATTCTTTTCACAGAATACCACAGACCCTACCTTGCAGATCCGGCATGGTTAAAGTTAAACCAAGTTTGAAGACCATGAATTCTGCTTAGAACACTTTTATCAAAGATTTTTGACAGCTAATATGACCTGTGTTAAGAGCTGAGTTTCAGTGAATTTTCATCAAAAAACTATACAACAAAGAGAAAAAGAGTTGCCAAGTGGTCAGGAACTTTCCCTAGTAGTCCTGAGACCCATGTTCAACTCTTTTAGTTAGACTGCAAATTACCTGGGAGAAAAATGTTGAAATAGCATTGATACAGACCCGGAAGTCATCAGATATAAAATATCATGGCTTTATCTAACAAACTCAGACCAAAGTTTAATTTCTTAAAAATCTTAAAGTTTGGGTTTCATTCCGATAGGAAAAAAAAACAAAAACAACACAATTTGAGACTTTAAAAATTGATGCAAAGTGAGCATTTCCTATTCTCAATTCTTAGGATGCAAATCGTTATAAGAAAGCTGACAGAAGTCACTGTGAAGTTTGTGGAGAGTTTAACAGACCCCACTTGCACAGCTAGATCACATGGGTTCTTTTCAGAACACTAGTGCTAGCACCTGAAAAAGTGAAAGAATAATTTTTCTGGACAACTTCAATCTATTATGTCAATATAAAATTCAAGTTTCCTCAGCTAGAAGCCAAGTAGTAAGGAATAGTAGTGAATTAATAACAGATACTATAATGTACTTCTACAATTCCTTGAATTGCAGAGACCAGTCAAAGCTCAGACAACTTGGAAACATAAGCCAACACCAACTTCTTTTTTACTCTTTTTTTTCACTTGGTAAAGCATAGTTTGTACCCTCTAGGGTGAAACTTTTATTATACTCCATAGGGAAGAAGCGTCAGCTTGTTGAAGTCACTTTTGGCTAAATTGCCACTCCCCTCTTCAAGGTGAAGAGAAAGGGCAATATCACCATAAAGCACTATCAAGATCTCAGCAACTTCAAGAGGCTCCAAACCAGCCTCTCAGGGCTGGTGGCAAACTGCATCGCCCGAGGGAAGGTAGCAATAAAGTCTAGAGACTTCTTCAGCACTGACAACTGTATCACTGCAGTCAGATGCAATTACAGAGCTGCAGCTGCTAGGAGGAAAGGGGGTTGACAGTGACCGAGAGAGTGGAAAGGCCTGGGAGAAAGCAGACCAAACATTAGTAATGCAAAGTCAATGCCTAGATTGCTAAATCTATGCGTTACACAATGGACCTCCTTTGGCAACCACTACTCAAGGTGACTAACGTTTGCTCATGCTGACTTCAACGAAAATTAAGTGCCTGAGAAACTGCTACCCAGGGTGAGGAAGGGTATGTCTACATGGTATCTGGCAGGCTGACAAAGGCTCACCCTGCCTGCACTCCAGCCTGGTCAGGCACAAGCCAGCACCAATGCAGAGAACAGGTAGCTGTGGTTAGTACAACCCCAAACCCGAGCTAACCAGCCCTGCAGAGAAACGGGGCTGGGGCTCAACATCCTCGCTCACACAGCTGTACGGCTTCCGCTGGAGGTTGGCTTGCGTCCAGTTGTCTTGAAGCATGGGCAGAACTAGCTCATGTCTGCTTGCAAAACACTGAGGACACCTACCTTCACACAGCTCTGACTTTTGCCCAACAGGTTGAAGAAATTAAGAAAACGCACATAAATCAGGCATTATAGATTCTTGTATACTTCAGAACTCAGAGACTCATAGAGCCAACCCTGGTTTGCTTTCCTGTCTTCAGGTATTAAATACTTAATCTCAACAAAATAAAATTAATTGCATTTAAATCTTTTAGGTCCCTTTCTTTCTTTCTTTCTTTTCTTTCTTTTCTTTCTTTTCTTTCTTTTCTTTCTTTTCTTTCTTTTCTTTCTTTTCTTTCTTTTCTTTCTTTTCTTTCTTTTCTTTCTTTTCTTTCTTTTCTTTCTTTTCTTTCTTTTTCTTCCTTTCTTCCTTTCTTCTTCCTTTCCTTTCCTTTCCTTTCCATATTCTCAATTACAGTAAAAGTTAAAATACATTATTAGACCAGAAATGCTCCAGTATCTCCATACCTAAGTTTTAACACTCTTATGCAGGAAATGTAGATGTACTTTTGTCATGCATTTCAATTTTGACTACCTTGTGCCAAAATACTCTTACCTTCTGCAAGATAATTTGATAACTGCTGACCTGGATTGTGGGCCTAATCCAAACCCAAAGCAAATCACTTTCAACCATACATTCATTTTATGCCTGTTGTTCATGTAGCAACGTGACCAGACCAGATTTCTAGAGGCTGAGAACTTATTAACCAAGTTTGTGCCCAAGTTCTTTGGTTTTTTCCTGCCTGTAAAATGGTCATACACACCTGTGAGGGCTGATTAGGAGAAACCACAAAGATGAACTATGCTACATAATGTTAGGCAAGTTGCAGCATTTTTAAGGATTATCACTCCACTTCTAAACCACCAAAATGCTCTACTTCAGAGAGTGGAGGAGTCAAGAAGCACTACACTTTCTGACCCATGCATAGCCTAAATTAGAAATTTACATTTAAGCATTATGGCCACTGCACGTAACAAAACTGGACAATGTAGCCTGGTGTTTTCCAATCAAACCAGATTGCTACACCCCTTGCCAAAATAATGACTAATGAAATGACTAAGAGGGATGGGTAACTGAAAAGAAGAGGCTGCAGGAATGACACAATACTGTGAAGTATTAATTCTGTCAAGGAACCTGGCACTGTTTATTTTATATCCTTTTTTCTTTGGGAACACAATGCTATCTCAGCCTTGCCATTTTATTACATAGGAGAGGGGATTTCCTCCTTGCAACAGGAACCTCATCACTGCAAAGGAAAAAATAAGCCAGTGGAGAAACAAAATGTTAAAGCAAGCCTGCATTTTAAAGCTTAAAATAGGACCCAGAAAGGCAGCAAATGACAATTGCACTAGAACCTTCTCTTACTACTTACAGTACAGAACATGCAAGAAATGAGAGAAGTGAGACAGAAGCATTGCAATCACAAAAATGAGTGGACTGTGCCAAACTTTCTCTTACTGTCCTCGTGAAAATGCCCTATTTTCTCCTGAAATACAATTTAATGGCAGTCAGGGAGCAAGAAACCTGAACTAATGCTCACTGAATCAATAGCAACTGATTTTCCTGATAACTTCCATGGATTTAGCATCTATGTCCTGGCCTGAAACAGTTCATTTATTCCCTTGCTATTTGATCATATTTCTTCCTAGAGTGGATCTCCACAGGTTCAATTTCTCTGAACACACATGTTTATTCACAATAATCCTGTTTAGGTTCTCCCACTGCTTGTTTTATCCACATAATTCTTTGCCTGAGATTAAGCCCCACATGTCCCCACTACACACACACACTGAGGAGAAAGGGAGTTAACCATGTTCACAGAGAGACTGTGTGGTGGGGGCAACAGCAAGAAACCCCAATTTCCACTGTCTTCCCCATCCAGCACTTGAACTACAAAACCACCCTTGCTGTAATGACTTGGATTTCATGGTTTATTGTTTGCTCACTCTTCAAATTATAAGTGTTTTGGGCTTCTTGGGATGAAAGGTTCTAGGTAAGTATTTATTGTTGTTTGTTGTTATTATCATTGAGATTATTCACAAATAGAAGTGTCAAGGTAGATGCAGAATAAGTTCTGCTGAGGCTTATATATCTTCCAGGCATCCATTCATGCTGTTATATAGTATTAAGGTGTGAACAGGGAAAAGCATGAATCCAGTCAGTGCTGTGTTTAAGTGGCCTGCCAATTCCAGCTAATCACCAAGTTATTTACTTCCAGTTTATTAGGCCGAAACTGCCACTAGCTGTTGGCAGCCTCTGATATTTACACCTTACTTTCCTGGGGTCTCTTCAAGCACTGCTGTAATAAAAAAGCCATTTCTTCCAGGTTCAGATGCAAGAATTAACACACTGAGCACTGCACAAGGCCAAGCCAAATTTTGATCTCAGTTACAAATGTGCAACCCCATTGATTTCCAGTGGTTTAATTTGCAATGGTCTTGAGCGGCTGTACCTGAGAGCACAATTTCATCCACTGTTTTCACAGAGAGGAGTAACAGCAGTACTTCTTATACACTTGTGAGAATTTTAAACACAGTAACAGTTGGATAAACATCGATCACTATCAAAGGCCTTCAGTTTCATTTAATTCATATCCAATAAAACTCTGGATGAGCAATTCATCAAAAATTAGTCTAAATTATTCACGTTTATTTTATACACTTCTGTAGCTTTTTATTATTCTAGGATCTGAGCTCCTCAGAAACTTCCATACCTTTATTCTCATTCCCATCAGAGAGTGAAGAATTCCTTCCTGAGTTTGTGGGAGAGATTCCATGAAGAAATTAAGGGACTTTTCCAAGATCACAAGGAAAATTCAACAGAGGCTTGGATTTAGATTTTCCAGACTGTAGGGAATATGACACAAAATGCAAGAATCTCCTTCTCTTATTAATGCTTTTCACTGGATAACAATAAAAGCATACAGCAAATTCTCAAATCCTCTCACAATATTTTTCAACCTGGATTTTCCTATTTTAGCCAGATGTAGGGTCCTTTGGTTGCTATTATTGAGGACCCCTGGACAGGAATGGTTTGTTTTCTCCCACCTGTAAAGAGAGCCTGTTGTTGGTCTCCTAAAACTGTTTTTTCCAAGGAACACTCCCTGTGCGGTGTTTTCCTTTGATTTTAGATGCATGATTAAACCTTACAGCCATGCCTGCAGTTGTGTAAGGCCAAGAGAGTATTCGTCCATGCAGAGCAAACATGAGATTCCTGATGCTGAGCCTCAGATGTGCACTGAGCTATGAGCTCCACGTGAAGTTCCCAACCCCTTTACACCTTCCTGCTGCCAACACGAAGGAGTTCCACAATTTGCCCAGGGCCAGGCACACCTTTATTCATAGGAAAACCTGCTAAGAAGCAGCCAGAGCAAACCAATACTTACTCATAGCACATGTGTACTTGCTCAAATGACCACTTCCAGAAACAATAAAATACTGCAGACAAGCCCTGTCCTGCAAAAATCACTCACAGCTCATTCCAGAGGCTGAGTTCATTGCAATTAGGAAAGCCACCACGTCAAAAAAAGATATTCCACATTAAATATTTTCTCAAAGATATTTTCTCTTACCCCACATAAAGAAACTCGATCAAAAGAAATTGCAACATATATTGCTGACTATGTGATCAGCTGTGCCCCATGTCTTGACTGCAGACCTGACTTTCTCCACAGAAAAGAAGTTTGCCAGGCACTACAGGCTGCCCAGTAATGATATCAGCCACATGAGTATCTCACCAGCCTAATTTAGGATAGCCATATTTGCACCAATTTCATTTCCTCCCTATGAGAAAAGAAAATTAAGAGGGTGGAGAAAGAGAGAAGTGAAGGAACACAAAAAGCAGGTTTTGTTTTTAACGATTTGGAAGTATGTCCTGATAGGGAAAGAGCTACCATTTACTTTATTTTGGTCCCCTTTTCGATTCCCAGTCACTTTGTGAGGTATATCAGCTTGGAGCTGTCGACATTCTAGCAGAGTCAGGTAGATATAGGTCAGGAAAAATCACCAGAAACAATCCAAAATGCCAGATTTTACACCAGTAAAGTATAGTTATTTCAATTGAAAAAGTCTCAATGCTCAGTTCAGTACCATCTATGAAACAAAACACAAGGATTTTAACAAATAGTTCTATTTGGAATTAATATTGTTATAATTACATCCCAAATGGAAAAACTAGCTTGAAAAAGCAGTCTTTCCTCTGTTCTCACCTGACTGCTGCACACAGAGTCCCATTCAGGTTCCAGGGGAACAGAAGATCACACTGGAAGTATTCTTTTTTGCTGTAATTTTGACGTGACTCTAGCACAGAAGCTGATGTAGACAGAGCTCTAGGATGTCAGTACGTATTGTTCCATAACTCCAAGTCCTTTCTCTGTCCCTTTTATCCTCCATCTCCCCTCCTCTCTCTCTTTCCCTCTCCTGCCACACACACATCCCAAGTCAGCCTGATTTATTGACAGCAAGGAAGATTTGTGTTGGTCTTTACATCTCCGTCTGTCCACCTGTGAAATAGTTTTCTAGTCATAGACATTATCTGAATAGTAATTTAACAAACAATAAAAATGCAAAGGCTATTTCACCAAAAAAAAAAAAAAAGAACAAAAGAAAACAAAAAAACACCAAAACCATCAGAGTGACTAAATCTGTAAAGCTGTTTTTTCTCTTTTTCTCACAATAATACTGGTGAATATTTTAAAACTACTAGAAATATTTTTAAAAGAGGATTTAAAAAGCAAGTGGTCTCTGTGTTTTTGAAAATGCTGATAATCCTACTGCCATTATCAGAAATTTCTGCCCTTGGCCAAAATTTCTCCTCCTCCACACATTGCCTGCTAACCTGCTGTTACACACTGGCTGGGAAGGTGAGCTGCAGTGGCCCGAAGAACACAAGAGAGCACTGCTTGTGAAAGAGTTGTAAAGCATCACTACTAAACTGGAAAGCCCATGCAAAAAGATCCTGATTGTACCTGTTTCTATCTAAAAAGCTGTTGTGCTTATTGTGTGCAGGTGTATGTCAAAGTTGCCTGGATGATACGAAACCTGATCTTGTGTCCAGGCAATCAGTCTTTTCCTCTTTTTACTGCCCGCTCTCCACAGATTTGCATGAATTTAAGCTAGTGAACTCTGAAAGGCATTTGGCCTGGCTTGCCAGAAATGCTTGAGCAACTAGCCAGTCCACAAATAGCAAAGAGAACAGTATCAGCTTTGGTTTAGTTTGGGGGGGGGTTTTGATGTGTTAAATTAATTTCAGAATCAGCACTGTGCATGCAACAGCACTAGAAACTGAACTTACCTGGACAACATGCCAACACTATTCCCTGAGTGAAAACTCAGAGACAAAGTCCTGGTTGTCATCAACTTACAGTGCATTCCTCTGAACTGGAGTTCGTCAAGCACTTCTGATGGTTTGAGGATATAACTGTCTTGTGTATAAATATTTCACAAGCAGAGAAAAAGCCTACCTGAGGTACATTATTTGTTAACTGCTCACTCCATTCATGATCGGTTTGTGACTCTGAACTGTATTTGGCATGTAACATCTCTCTTTTGATAGATAGTGATATCTCAGCAGCCTGCTTTCTGAGCCAGTGCAGACAAGGAATGGGCAGCACACGTTCATCAAACTAACATCTGCTTTCAGTTCTCATTTAGAGATATGGAATCCTTTCAACTGGACATTAATCATTCTCTACAGCAGCAATTAGATACTTGAGACAGATCAAAACAAATCAAATTAGCCTTATTTATTAAACAAAAAAAATCGTAAGGAGTAAATAAAAAGGATGGCAGATCATCCTGCATGCAGCAACATAAAAAAGAAATTCAGATACTGACACACAGGAGTCTAAAAGCTTTCAGGTGCTATTTTCAAAGCCTCAAATGTAACCAAATAGCAGAGGGCTCTACTGCAGAATGCCTCATGGATTATTTTAGCAATAAGGTATAATTGAAAGGATTATCATGAATGTAATGTTTCCCTTCCAAAAATTCCAGGAATGCAAAAATTACTCTCATCTGCACTGCATGACTCATGTTTTTAACACTAGAGCTTCGTTTTCACTCATGAGGAATTCAAGCTCAGGGAAATGTTACCACAGAAAGCCTCATGCAATCAACAAAGGAAAATCTCTCTTTTGCTGCAGTTAAAGCCTAAGAATTGTATCTTTAGAGAGTCTGGCTTGGTTCAGCTTCAGGCAATGGACATCCTGCACATCAAGAAGAGACACTGCCCTCCCCAAGGGATCAAACAGATTGCCCTGAGTAGCTCAAATTCTCCAGACTGGCTCAAACCAAGCAGAGCAGCTTCCTCTTGCTGGATTACCCCAGCTTAACATTGCAGACAGCTTTCAGCAAGCAAGGTGGGGGACCCTGTCACATTTGTATGGAAGTTAGTAGTAAAACACTTGTAGATCACAAAACAAATGGACTGATCAGGGGGAAAGTGGGCAGCATCCACCAAGCACCTGACACTTTCTCTCTTTTTCCTTAATTTGCTTTTTCCAGAAGTCTTTTACTTTTTAATAAGGAAACAATTCAACGTTTGTAACAGAAAACTAGCATTGAGTAAGAATCTAGATTTCAGGTGTCAGCAGCATTTCAGAGTCTTTTTTTACAAAGGGACCTAACTGTTAAGCAGATGAGAAGTTTCCTGAAAGACTATGTCGGAGAATAGGAAACAGGGTTTCACCATCCAGAAACGAAATGATCCTCATCTGCCTGTGCCATAAATCATAAAGTCAATCATCTGCTCCCATCCAGAAAGTGCCATACCACTCTGGGCTGCCTTTGTTGCTGAAAAGCATGGGGGTGGGACAAATAGGTCTAGAGGAAATGTCATTCTGCTGAACGCCCTGAAAACCTGTGCTGTTTTATCGCTTGTCTTCTCAGCACCTATTCAAGGTGTCAGTGGGTGGGATGGAGGCTTACATGGAAAGGAGGAAGACACTTTTTCCAGTGAACCCATCAGACCTCTCCTACATATCCAGAGCCACCCATGCTGATCCTTACCTTTCTCTTCCTTAACTCTACATACACCTGACTAATAATAGTAGAGATACCATCTGGGGTTAGCTCATTACATGTTTATTACTCCTTTGTTTATTTCTTCATAAATATAAACTGTTGTTACCTGTGCAAGCCTGTGAATCTAGGCCAATTCTAGTGAACCCCAAATTGAAAATAGCCTAAAGATGTGAGAAATCACAGCCAGCATCGCAGCCAGTTAGTCAAGGTATGGAGAGAGAACCATTGCAACATGCAGCATCTAGGGATGGGTTTATATATAAGATTTCCTGGCTCGGAGGTACTGTGTTAGCTAGTTAGATGTGGTTATAAATGGAAGCATCTGCTGACATTAATTACAATAATTTGGTGATGTGGCTACAGTGTGAAATTATGAAAGAGACAAGTACCTTGAAAACCTAAGTCCAGTTTATTGTTGGCCAGAGCATTTATCAGTCAGAGAAAATAACCTTTCCTCTGTGTTCTGTGGTCTCATGCAAATGGGAATCTGAGAGAGAGATGGAGGAAGGATCCTTGGTTTTTTATTTGATTTGGTTTTTCATTTGGTTCAATGTAACTTTAAGAAATATTAATCTGCTCCTTCATTTAATTTCATCTGTACCACTGGCCAAGAGAAATGCACTAATTTATAAGTTGAAGCAAGCCTTGAGATAATGTCACCCACCATTCATCCAAATTTGTCACTAGCATCCCATTAAAGCCATAATTATTTTTTAATTAAAACTAAGGAAGCTGGCATGCGTGTGCCTACTTTATACATCTGTTATGGGTTAAAATAGCTTTTAAAAAATGTTTTTTTAGACCGCAGTCTTTTGTGGCCATGGCCTATGCCAAAGAAAACGCAAACTTGCTTATTTTCTCCATGGGGCGCAACACTGCCTATGTGTGCCTGAACAGATTCGACTGGCCGTGAAAAGAATTCTAAATAAAACACAAACATGGAATTTGGCAACGCCACAGAAGCAAGCTTAAGACTAATTCCAGCATGCGGACGGCTCTCACACAGCAAGTCTGGCTCCACTATAAATGAAACCAGGCTCTGTAAAATCGCCAGTAAAGTTTGAGTTAGGATTTAAAGAGACAGCACTCTTATTCCAAGGTTTAAAGGGGAAAAACACGCACACATGCACACACACATATCCCAGCTTATTAAAGAAATTCGTGCTGGCCCAATAAGTCTGTACATTGCAAGCTGTGTTTACTTTCAGCAGTCTTTTCCATTAAAAAAAAAAAAACAAGCACTAAAATCAGCAAATTCACTTTCAACTTGAGTTTAAAAAAAAATTTCTGTAATTATTATTGCAGGGACCACTGCCAGTCACAGCAATGAATGAAGGACCTACCTTATAGCAAAGTTGAAATAGTGTATTATAAAAAAGGAAGAGGTATGAATGTCTGAGGCAGAGCAGCAGAAAGGAAAGGTACAGATGGGCAGAAGCTCCATGTCCAGGGTGACCAGGGACAGAGCATCCTGTTCCCATCAGACGGCCCATCAAGCAGGATGGTGACTCACTGGGACTTGCTGGGAGGGAGCTGTATGAAATACAGCTCCATGCTGCCATGCACATGGGGAAATCTAATCCTAGGGCAATGACATCCCCTGGGTAATACCTCCCCAGCAATGCCAGCTGGCCCCAGAGAGCAAAGACATCTGTGAAGAAAGAGTGAGGAGAAAGTGAGAAACAGCATTCACTCATCTTTACCTATTAAGGAGAAAACAAATTTAAGAAATCTCAGTTTACTATCACAAGACACAGCCTGCAAAACTTAGCAGGAAAAGAGAAGGAGCAAATTATTTAAGCAGTGGTGGTACTATCTCCCACACTTTTGCTCTCCCTTATAGCTCTGGATGATATCAGGCAGCTAAATTGAAATTGTATCTCAAGTGCCCACCTCAAACCCTGACCACTGGGTTTTTTCTCAAAAATGGAAGAGCAGAAAGGAAGATTTCCTGGCTAGAGAGCTCTAAATACGGGAAGAGTCCAGAAGTTTATGAGTGTGCTCAACTGCACTAATGAATGGTGACAGCAGTGATGGAGGCAGGGGCAGCACTGATGCAGATTTCACAGCGCTCCTCATGGAAAATGGGAAGAGAAAGTATGAAGGAAACTGGGAAGGAGTTTAAGCAATTTCACAGGATCATTTTACATTCTATGTATCTATTAATAATGACAGTGAAGTGGTTGGCTTCAATAGACTACGGAGCTTTCAAGACTTTACCTAAAATTTACAACACAGATATTAGTTCAGTTTGAGAAGAAAACAGAAAAAAATAGTTACTTTTTTTTTAAATATAGTTTTAGGGGAAAGTGAAGTTACTCACTAACCTTGTCCTCACTGTAGGACCACAATGATCTTGTTCCCAGTTTACTCAACAGTTCACACATTTTTACAAAGGATTTGGATTAAACAATCCATAAACACTCAGATCTAATTTTTGGAAATACGTTGAATTATAAGCCTGTCTGTGCCATAATAAATTGACTTACTCTTTTCCTGTTCAACCAGAAAAGAGGAGAAAATAACCCAAAACTCTGTTAGAAGATGCAAACTGAAAAAAATAGTTCCCCTGCAGGCAAAAGGTACTGGTGTCATGCTGAGGTCTTACAAGTTTCCATGAATTTTTGAGTTTTGCCCTGATCACCACTGACAGTTTTAAATGGTATGTATTTACCAAAAATACTGTGATTCTTACTTAAATTTCTGTATATCCTGAAATTCCATAGACCGTGTTCACAGCTGGCAGAACAGTATAACACCACTGAAGCCAGAAAACACTCTAAAGAAAGATATTCAGGCAAGCATCCCCAGGCAGCCCCTAACCCATCTCTCACTGGACTGCTGGCATGGCACAGCATGCCATGGAACCACCATGCTTGTCACACAGCCACGGAAGAGAAGAAAGGATCAAGTTTAGATCTGTTTCTCACATAGAAGTAATCTAGGTCAATGCAGGACATACAAGGAAACAGTCTGACACACAGAAAGGATGGGATGCTCACCTCACATTGCCAGGGCATGTACTGAAAATAATGTATTTGCAGTTGGCTTCAAACAGCCAAGTGACGTTTGAAAAAAAGCTACAGGTATTTTGTGCAAACCAGCCCCTTTCTAACTGGACATTCTTTATGTTAATAGCAAAGACAGTAATTTACAAAGCACCATTTCATGGCATGATTCCAGTGACTGTGTCTCCCCACCTCCTTGCTTAGTGCCTGCATTAACCTCATTCCAGAAGTCCCAGGACCTCTGACTCATACAGCTGAATTCATAAAAAATGTAAGCCTTTGCTATGTGGGATTTTTGCCTACTTCCTTCCAAGTGCGTGTTTTAGTGTCTCATTGAACCTGGCTTCCCCTGTGCTGTGGCAGGTTACATTAACTGGAACACGGACTCATAGAAATGGTTTGATTAAGACAAAAACAAGTGGAAAATAAAGATACCGAAGGCATGTACCATACACTTGCCTACCAGATTTCTGTACATACTGCAAAAATCTTGGAAAAAGCCTGTCCAAAAGAAAGCAAACAGCATAAAAACGTATGTTGCTAACAGTTTTTCAGCTGTTTATTGCTCAGCAGAAAGAAGGACCAACATGCAGAACACAGGAGCCCAGTGGGGCACATGCAAGGTGCATCAGCATGGCTTCTTTGACTCAAATCCGTTTCTGATCATAAAGCATCCCATCTGAGCACAAAACTCTACCTTTCATCTATTTTTATGAAGTACTAAAAAGACAAAAAAGGGCCCAAGTCCTCTGAATTAGACAGCTCTGGAGGGACACAGGGTAACATTTTTGTGGTTCTCTGGCCTAATCCTGAGCCACTCCAGGAATAAATTATCCAATTCTTCTAAAACAAATTAAATAAAATAAAGTGATTTCACTACAAAATGTACAACACCTCTCTGTTATCTTCACCTTTCCCACTCTGACTTGTGAACTAAAGAGCAGTTCTCATCACAACTACCTACGCCATACACCATAGCTTGCCCTACTTCCTTTGACACTGAGCATTATATTTGTGCACGAGAGATTTATCTCTGTTCTCACAAACTAAACAGGCCAATTCACTTCCTGGCTCAGACACAGAAACACATCCGCATCAATCTGACAGAAAGCGAGAAGAAAAGTGATGACAAAAAGCTACTGCTGAAGGGGCAGGAGGAAACTCCATCCTGAATATGCCAGGTGAGGCTGTACAAGTAAACTGTTTAGCATATGTTATGTACAAAGGAACAGCAATTTACTGAGGGAAAGAAAGAATAATTGCAAACATTTATGCCTCATGCATGTGTATAAACAAAAAAAATCAGCTCTTACAAAACTGGTGCATTGCCCAACCAAAAAGCAAGGCACCTGACAAGCACTACCCCTAATTTTGTTGCTTTTTAGGTGATTGCTTCCTTCCTTCTCTTCCTGCAGTTGATTTCTTCTCCATTTAGGAAGTGTTCACCAAGAGCATTCAACTCCCTGAAAACAGCTGGGAAATCAGTGGCAGCAGGGGAGAGGCTGGCCCCATCGTGCAGATCATCCATGGTTGATCTACAGGAGAAACATGAAAGACATTCCCTTCTCTTTGCTGCATACAAACATACACCATGCTACAACTTCAAAAACAAGTCTGTTTCTCCTTCAGAAAACCAAGGTGTTTCTGGACATAATGGCTGCCGAAAGCTACCATGGTGCTCAAACCTTGGCTACTGCCCCCATTAAAGTAGTCTTCATTTATGCTGGTGTCTTGTGGAATGTATGGCACAAACGCCAAGTGAAAAGAAGACTCGTTTGTTTCTTCTGTCAGAGTAGCAGGCACCTTCACTTCAGTGGTGCCTCTTTGTAACTATGCTACTCTCTTTCTAACAAACTACCAATACTCCCAAATGTTTAATGAATGAAGGGAAAAAAAAATGGGGGTTATTACTAATGGGAACAAGAAGGCACAAGAAAAGAGCCCTGTACAAAAAAGTAAAAACAAAAAAACAAAACTGTTCAATAATATAGAACAGAAACATCCTTCCCTTGCTTTCCCATAAGCTCCCTTTTTGCCTCATCTCCCACCTGATACCACCAAAGCCTGTTTGTGCTTTAACAAAGATGTATCAGTTTCTGCGTGCTTCCCTGGTGCTCACCTATACTCTGAAGTCACCTACTCCTAATCCAGCCATCGCTCAGCAAACTCTAAAAGGAAATAAAATCATTCATTCCAATAAGCAAATTATAAAATCACCTTCATTCATCTTGTTCCTATATTTTTAAATTTGCTCATGGCCAGAGAACTGCTGGCTGGGAATTATCCTTCCCCCGCTCACACATACACCCTTTAAAAATGCAAAATCTAGCCCTCTATTTCAATATTTCTGATGTCAGTGACCGGTGTCGGCTCTCCCCATACAGTAACTGCTTTAAAGCGCTGCATACAGAACTGCATTAAAAATTAATTACACATGCTATTTTATTGATAGTGCATAATGTAATGAGCACCAGCTGTGCTAAACATCCAAACTCCTTTTTAAGACAGCTATAAAAAAAGAAAGAAACTGCACTTCCAAATGCTTCTCCTGTCAGAGGAGAAAAACAGCAACATCTTGGATGGATTTGAAACAGGATTCTTTGATTTAGCTCTCCATTTGGAGCGTTTGAAGAGTTCAGACTCTTGGGCTCAGTGTAGTGGTATGCAATTGAGTTAACTCTCTCAATGTTGGAGCCGTTGTCCTTACTGCAGGCAATGCTGCCTTGAACCTTTGTGTCCCAAGACTACCAGATTCAGTTCCATCCATTAATATTGCAATTAAGGGTTTTTCTTTTTTTTCTAGGATGTCTGGAAATGGCAAGCATACACTTTAAAGCACTTTTAAATATCACTATTGCTCCTGGTGGTTCTTAACTTGACATAATTAGGACTTACAGGACTTACAAAGTTATAGTGATCAACCATCTGTCTAGAACAAAGCCTCTGCCACGCTCGCATTGCTAGAGACACTGCCCCATGCAGCACCCTCATTTTAGTCACCTCTTTGCAATCTTAAGGTCCCTTCGTTGCATCTTAACAAACACTCCATTCAGTCAAAAAATCCGTCTGTGTTAGATGCTGATGTTAGATGTTGAGTTTGGGTCTGATTTTAATATCTGGTGAGACAGAGAGCTGCATGGACAGCAGGTCACATATGATTTTAATACTTGGATAGATGAATGAACACATAGATTAACAGATAGGTGTAAAGATGGATGAATACACTCAGTCTGATGCATTACTCTTTTTAGAATATACATCTCTCCTGCACTCTGTAAGTACTGTCCACAAAGTCAGTTCTACTATATCATGCATTAAATATTTAACTAAAATAAATAAATACATGCAACTATGACTAACAGGGACATCTATCCTGAATATGTTAGCCAGCACTTTATGCAAACGTCTTCTTTATGCAGCAAAATGAAAAGATACATTTACAAAGGGTCTGGGGGAAAGTAGAAGTGTTTGTCTGGCCTCAGACACTTATACCCAATTCCTCTTTCTCCTCTAGAAAAAGCACACAGTGCTAAACAGAAATCAAATTTAAGTGCACTTTTCTTGTTTTTCTTTTTTTTTTTTTTTTTTTGGAAATTCCACTCAACAAAAATTAAGATTAGAGTATCAGCCATTGTCCTGAGACAGGATGAGTTCAGAGGTTTTTGCTGGATGAGTTTGCATTCTCTGATCTGATTACTGGTTTTTTTCCATTGATCCTCCTGTGTTAATAAAACCCAGTCTGGAGTGAACAAAAGCTTGCTTCTTGTTCAAGTAAGAAATGTGCCGAGTGCATACCATATCATTAACATAAAAGTTTTTGAAATAAGACTGCTTTCTAGACAGACTGTATTAATTGCATCAAGCTTTTTACAGCAGGGTGGTCTAATCCAGCTTTTCTTATTGGCTGACTCTGGTTATAAAACCAACATAAAATGAATATGGTGATATAATAAGAGGGAAACATATTCTTTTAAAACCTATGATTTACTTAGAGGGACTGCTTTTATCTTTACTGTCACCTTAACCTTTGCCAAGAAAACACCAGACTAGTTAAATGAAGCAGTAAGTAGAATTTCAGTAGCCAAGTAAATTGATATTAACTTTACAAGATGACTGTGATTTTCAGAATGTCCTAATGACTAATACAGCTGATTCCTTGAATTAGCAGGAGCTTGTTCCTCTCTACTGAGCTATGGTCCCATGCCTTCCTCTGTTTTAGACCTTAAACTTCACAGTCCTGTCCATTAATCACTGCTGTCCATGCCCACTTGCTGTTTTTATATGTGCAACTAAGTATTGTAATTGCTTTCCTCCTCCTTCCATTAGCCTACATGTGGGAAGGAAGCAGTTTCACTGGTTAGATAGATATATGTGTATTGGACAGATTTAATTATCTTTACGGAGGTATATAAAACCTTCACTCGTCGGCCCAGGTCCAGAGATTTTGGATCACGTATATATCTGAATGCAGGCACAGGAGACAAATTATTCTCTGTGCGATTACAATTCCCTTTGTCTTATGCCAATTACGATCCCATTTCTGGGGCTTTTGCACCATAGCGTCTTCAGGGCAGGGACTTTTTTCTTTGGAGAGCACACTGTAAAGTGCCATGCACTTCTGCACTGAGATTTCCAATGCTCATTTCTCGTTAACTTTAATGGGAAATGGGCATCCAAATCTCTTAGGCAGCTTTGACAATTTAAGCCTTAATGTACAATATTAATAAATCAGCATCATAAAAAGAGCCTTATGAAGATGTATTGTGAAAAAATAGCCCCACAAAAGCATTGCAGTGTATGTGTGCATGCATACAGGCATATACTTTACTTTTCATAATTATGTCTCTCAACAATCATTTGCATGTCTCTGTTATGCAAAAAAACCTGTGTGTGTTTTACAGTTACTCTGAGCAGTTACAATTCATTGAAATGATATAAAAAACAGGCGCAAAAAAAGCACCCTAATCTGGCAAGGGGTAAAGCAAAATGAATGCTTTGCCCATTCATATTTTAGATCCAAGCTACACAACCCTGTGAATTTCATTACTCTATTCCAACTTCTAATTAAATAGGCACTAAAAACATTTAAACAGGAGAACCCAATTCAACAGACAAAAGCTTCTGAGGGAAAAAAATAAATAAAGAGACTGAGAGAGAGCTTGAACCAGTGATAGATTTTTTTTTTAAATCTCATGGAAAAACATAGACATTTACTTTCCAATTTTTCATCCCGAGGTGCCCTGAACACAAAGAATTGAACAAATATAGGGGAGACCATGACCAGCACTGGCCAAGCAGGAGAGTGGACATCCAAGCGGATGTCCCAGCATCATTTACTGTGATTGAAACTGAGCAGCAGCACATTTTCTAAAGATCACTAACAGCTCTGGATGAGGCAGCATGACTTCCCCTGTACATGACTGAATGCCACTCAGCACCCCGGGCTCTTATCTAGGTCGGAGATTTCAAAATGCAGTTTTTTTCACACATGCATACCCCAAATCGCACCGGTAGCCAGAAGTTTAGATTCTCCAGCACAAACTGCTGTGCGGAACACTTGAGGGCCAGATTTGTGAGTACTCAGCAGAGATTTGGGAGTACCTGCAACTTCAAGCCTTCAGAGTCACAGCTTGTTTGAGAACTGCTCAGAAAAACTCAAGGTCCTGAATTAAATGAATGCTGAAAAATAGGAAAGGTAAGATACAATGAAGGATGAGGAAATGCAGGAACTGTTGATCGCTTTTGTTCAAAGAAGGAAACAATTCCTCAGAAGGAAGAAGAGGGCTGACAGAATAAAAGGCTAATCAAGTCAGAGAGACAAGCTGATCTCTAAAGCTGGAGCAAGAGACTGTTGTAAATGTCTATATTAAAAAAGAGGGCACAATACAAGGATTGTCACTAGATTATTAGTCAACACAAAGAACTCACTTTTCGTTCATTTCCACAAAATATTTTGGGGGACAGAAAGATCCCATAACCTTTGCAACGGGGTTTAAACCACACCAGCTGACATACAGTGAATACTATGGGAGCTAAGAAAGGGTTAAGTAGACATAATCTCCTTTTTCAAGGGAAGAAAATGTTTCTTTCAAGCAGACTTGACCAAGTACTGTCATAAACATGTAGCATGCACTTTGATATAACCTATTCTCTAAGTGCCGCAGACTGCAGCAGTAATTACAGGAAGCCATGATAACAGGTCTCTCTCTCCACAGAGCTGGCATTGCTCTCCCAGCAAACAGGCAATTCTGAAAACTCACAGCACAGAACTCCAAAGTGAGAACTCAAAGTACGCAAAGTACAAAAGCCTCACCTTCCCACATTCTTTAATAAGTTATTCCTTCCTTCCTTTTCTATTTTTAGTTGTACTTGCTTCCCTTCCCACTAGCTGCTGGCATCAGAAACAACAGGGAACCAGGGCATCCAGTTCACTGTTACAACTACCTGCCTACGGAAGGCATACGCATGAATACTACACCAGTGAAGACAGAGAACAGCAACATGTGAGATCAGTTCCAATTTGGTTTACTGGTTACTGAGAGCACAGAAGGCAGGAGGTAGGGGAGCTTTCTGACTTCCAGATCCAGATCTTTTGCAAGAGCCTGTCTCAACACCTGTCTCAGGCTAGTCGGTCAATCTGCTGAGGCTGATGAAGCAGAGCTTGATTAAAACAGCAGTCCCCAGCGGCTCAGATAGAAAATTTAACCAAACCCCCAGGTGCATTGACAGCACCTCACCACACAGCACACCACTGCAAGTCCAGGGCCTGCACCCCAGTGCAAATAGATGGGTGCAGGCTGAGCATCTTCTAGGCAGCACAGGAACCTTCTTTGAGCATCCCCTAAGCTTCACCAAAACAGCACCCTGAAGAGAGCCTCCTCCCGAGAATATTTTATCTTTCAAGATACAAATTTAAATTTCTTGCAAATCTTTTTGTCTTGCTTTATTACATCAATGAGAGATACACAGGGACATTCTCATTAGATATAGCGTACTGCAGACAGGTGGTACCACTACTTGTGGAAGGAAAAAGCTGAGCACAGCAAAGTTTGCCAGCTTCAGAGGGAAAATGAGGAGCTATTTCCCAAAGGCTTTACCCCTGAAAGTCGTTGCTGTCTCTCTAAATCCTCTGGTCCTCACACTTTACTTACCCAGAATCATTTGGGGAACTCCCTATTAAAACTACTCATATGTTATCATGAATGAGAGCTGTGGGGTTTGGCCCACCACAGCGAGACTCCAAAAACATTTGTGGATTTTGCCCCATCTGTATTTTCTTTTAAGCTTCCCCCCTTCCCTTTTCACTTCTCCAGCCTGCAGTTTACCACAGACCCAGTCTTGCAACTGAGCCATGCTCAGAAACACCCACTGATTTCAAAGAGATCAGTGGGTCTGAAATGGTGGGGTCTGGCAACAATATGTCCATGTCCTCTTTGGCTAACTTGGTGTGTCTTCATTTTCACATCACTTTCCCCTCCTTGTGGTGACAAAAGTCAGGCATCCAAAAGGAATAAAGGAAAAGAAAAGCTGATGGGGTAGAGGCCAGGAATGCATGGTGAGTTACCAAGGAGCATTTTCTCAAAGGAAGGGAGAAAACACCAAGGAGCACATACACCCTGTGTGCATATGGATGCAGAGAACATGTAATATGAATGATTGAGGAGGGAGGGGGAAAAAAAGGGAAGTAAAAACCTCGGATGTTAAATGTTATCCAATTAAGCTTAAAATAAACATCCCAAAGAGATGAAGTCTTGATACTGGGGTGTCACATTCTGCAAGTAGTCTCAGACATTTGTTCACAACATGGCACAAATGGCCCAGCAGCGGCTGCATGTGACAACTGACAGTGGGCAGGCAGGAAGGGAGGGATGCGGAAATGGAAGGAATCACAAGCCCTTTCCTACTCCCCATCTTCTTCTAGGGTGGAAAAGGAAGGAGGAAAGGGAGTGGGGGGATTTAAGGCATTTTCTCTTTCTTCCCCGCGCAACCCAGCAAAGGCAGCTCTCCCACAGCAAAGACGACATCACTTGGCAGCACTACTGACCTTCAGATAGCAACAAAAAAAAAAGTATTTCTATTACCTGACAACTGACAATGACATCCAAATGTGCCTGACGTCTCAGTCTGAATCTCAGTCTGAGTCCCGCCAACTGAGACTGCACGTGCACCACAGCAGGGCAGGCTAAGGCAGGGCGGGAGGGAGGCCAGTGCGCGGAGAGGTGACGTGATCACGGATGTGTGAGGGTGGGAGGAGGCAGCTATGGGAGCCCCCGGCAGGTTTGCAGGCCTGGACGGCCCTGGAGAAAAAACAATAGAAAAAACTGTCAGTCGGATCTAAGTTTGAAGGGACAGAGGAGGCATCATATGGGGAAACAAGCGAGGCGGGGCTGGCTGCCTAACACACGACACACTTGGTCCAAACCCCTCTCTGGGTCTGGCTGAGGCTGCCGGGCTCATGCTGGACAGGGGAAGAACAAGAAGAGACCTGAGGGACCCGCAAACCAAGACCAGGGGCCTGTTGTGGGCATGGAGTGGGGTGATAGTGGGGAATGGCCAGCTCTGGCACAGAGCAGAGTTGGGGGTGGCGGACGTCGCCACCAGCACTTGCTCAGGGACCAAATCAAAAGGGGGATTATTGTTTTATGGCTGTGTTAATGCACTGAGCCGACACAAAATTGGGCAGGCTTTCTGCCGAGCTGCCGCTGAAGCAAGCTCCACACACCAGCCTGGACAAAGTGCAGTGACTTAGAGCTCAAATGGCTTCAGTGAGGTGCCAGGAGCCAAACTCCCAGAAGGAAGCCTTGGCGGCCGCATGCTGCCTTCCCGCTTGAGCTGCGGCCAGTTGTGCATTTTGCATGCCCCGATTATGCAGGCTGCTTCCCTACTGAGCCTGCGAGGAAGGGAACAACCTTTTTCCTCGTAGCTAAAAGATGATATTGTAACCTCCAACTGTATTATTTATTTTTAACCCCTCTAGGAATAACCTGCCATTTAAAAGCTGTATTTAAGAGTTTTCTCCTGTTCCATTGGAATTGCTTGCTCCTCCTGGCAGTAGTCCAAACTGAACTCTGTGGCTTTGAAAAACTAAGCTACAAGTCTTAAGTATCAACATAGACCTGCACAAATACACACACACACACACACACACACACACACACATATACATGCACAATCATGTAGAAGTCACATTTTTGGCTGGCACAAATTACCAGAGTTTAAGGAAAGCTAAGTGAATGGCACCACTTCCCATTCACTGGGATCCCAAGCTTTCCATTTAAAACTATGCCTGCCACTTAGTTATTACTAAAGAGTAGCTACTAATCAAGGGCAGTTTACAAATGAAGATATGTGGTGGAGTAGTCACCATTAAAAAGCTGGCATTTGCCAATAGTTACCGCACAGTGGTAGATCAGAAACCACAGTTTCCCCCTGTATTTATATCAGGAAATACGTGTGCTAATTGTGGGGTACCTTCTGGCAAATGCTCTCTTTCTAAATGGTGGCATCTCTGGCTGTGCAAGAGTATGCGCCTTGCAGATACATGCAAACACCATGGCAGCAAGGAGAAATATTTATCTGTGTTCCCTCCAACCCTAGCAAAAAAACCAGCATTTTCTAAAGGAACTTACACTGTTGCAGCAAGGAGAAATATTTATCCATGCTCCCTCTGACCCTACACATGCAACATTTTCCAAGGGAGCCTCTCTACCCTGAGAGTCCCTATTTGGAAACCAGGCCTGCATCTTGATCTGACAGCTACACATGTGAGGGAAATGGGGATACTTCAACCTTGGCACAGCATCCAGCACTTCAGTCTGCAAGGACTGCATTTGATTTGGGCGTTTATCTTAAATGGCTGAGAGACCACCAGTGCAAAACATTTGTGTGAAGCTTTTGCCAAAACCACAAGTGAAGAGTCTAAATTCCCTGTGTAAATACTTGAGCTTCAAGCATCAAGGATAAAAATTGTGCTCTTTTGTGAAGACTGGTTTTAAATAGAAGCCATCTCTGAGGCTTGTGGGACAACGAAGAACTTTCTTTTTATTTTGGGGGCTCTGTTGTTTGACTTTTGTAATTCTCCTTTCTTTGAAAGTACTACACAAACAGGTAATGATAACGGCTATCCAGATTGTACCTACATTGCATTTTGGGAAGGAGGGTGTACTATGCATGTGGAAACTCACGTTGGACATGGATTTCAATGTGTGTATGAACCACTCTACTGACACTGTGACAGATATGAATAATAAGTTTGTTTTTTTCATGGAACAAGCAGAAAGTAACATGGATTCCCTCCAATTACTTAAAAATTGTAGCTTCTATTCTTAATATAATAAAAATAGCTAGGCTGTGTTGAGCTGCCTAGGCACTTGTCCTTGCTGGGAAAGTCATAAGCTTGAAATGGGGATTTAAAGTAGAACCACAGGGCAGCTACAACCTCAGGTTACATGAGATGTGTCTGTGGCCCTACTATAACTAAAGGCACAGGTGGCCCTATATACATTGTGGTGCCATACTACAGTTTTGAAGGAGATCATCACACAGAGAAACTATATGAAGCTCACCAAGTGCACCATCAGTCTCAACTGCATGGGGCTTTAGTGTGGAGTCCATGGGCCCCAGCACACAATACTCATCATGGCTAAGCTTTGCGAACGAAGATATGGGAAGGGCTCCACCCACGCTTGCTACAAGCACGCTGATGGCTAAAAAGGCCAATGTGGGATAGACAAACCCAGGAACAAAAGGCACAGCTAAAAGTCCCTTTAGGTGGTATTGACGAGGTGTGGTTCTTTCTGCGTTGTCTTTCCTCCTCAAGGCTAATTCTAAGTGAGTTTTCAAAGGAGGCAGCAGCATTATAGATAGCATGTCTCCATGATTCCCGATTTGAGGCCAAAGTGGGCCACCGATGGTGGTCAATATGGCCAAGACTGAGGTGCTGTTTCAAGGAGTCCTTGTATCTCCTCTTTGGGGCTCCTCTATTGCGGCAGCCGGTGGCGAGTTCACCATAAGGCACAATCTTAGGGAGGCGGTGATCTTCCATCCTAGAAACGTGCCCTGCCCAGCACAGTTGCTTTCTCAACAGCATGGCCTCAATACAGGTGACCTCTGCCTGTTCAAGGACGGTAACGTTAGTCATGTAATCAATCCAGTGGATGTTTAGGGTTGTATGAATTTTATCACACCATGCACAGCACACAATACTACCCTGACAGTAACAGTCTCCTCTCCGGTCCTGTTGTGTCCCACATTGGCGATGAATTTGATGCAATCTGCAGAGCCCTAGATGTACAAGAAGATGCAAAAAGCTCTCACCAAGTGGGTACAGGGAGGTCCTCCTTACTCTTATTCAATACGTCTCCTCTAGTGTAGAAAGGAAATTAAGGTTTCAAACAGATTTCTCACTGTCTGGTCACAGGAATCCTGCAAGAGCCTCCCAACAAAGGTACTGGTGGCAAGACAACAATCTGTTTTGCCTAACAAATTTACCAGAAGGACTTTATGAATCAGATGCCAGTGAATAGATGGAACTGAACCTGTCACTCAGAAGGTCTTATTCCTGTCCTCAGCTTGGGGAAGAGAGGCTCTGGAAAAACCCTATAGCAGCCTTCCAGTACCTGAATGAAGCTGACAAGAGAGCCAGTAAGGGACTTTTTACAAGGACATGTAATGATAGGACAAGGAGCTACGGCTTTAAACTGGCAGAGGGTAGGTTCAGACTGCATCTTAGAAAGAAATTCTTTACTGTGAGTGTGGTGAGAGACTGGACTGGTTGCCCAGAGAAGCTATGGATGCTCCATCCCTGGAAGCATTCAAGGCGATGTTGGATGGGACTTTGAGCAACCTGGTCTAGTGGAAGGTGTTCCTGCCCATGGCAGGGAGGTTGCAACTACATGATCTTTAAGGTCCATTCCAACCCAAACCATTCTGTGATTCTATGTTTTGATGTATATATATGAGGAAATGTAAAAATTGCTAATCCAATGTCAGAAAAGAAAGAATTGGTAAGGGAGAAGAAGAATGAACCAAGAGACACTCTGACACATGATCAGGGATTACCACCACCACTCCCAAGTTCAGCACTAAGAGACAAAGATCACAGGGCTGCCAGACCAGAAGCCTTGAATCTGCCCCTACAGGCAAAGTCAAATCAGGTGACTCCTCCTCCTCTTTTCTACCACCTCAATGTTTGCTTCTTTGTCACAAATCAGGACAGTCCTACAGAATCAGATCAAGTGGCAAATCATGAACATATAAATCATATCCAGTGGTCTCAAGGAAAGGCAGGGAGGAAAGGAGTGCTACACCATTAGGTACAAAATACCTTAGGTGCAAGCTATAGAAAGAATAACAATTGTGCTCAGAAATGCTCAGCTTGTGTTTGCTAGAAACATATTCATGTTTTATTTCTTCAGCTCCTCTCTGTGGGATCCTATGTGGGATTTTTCCCCATAAAGGGTCTATTTAAAGCTGAAAATGAAGAGGGGGCTCTACCATTCTTCAACTTAACTGTTAGAGATGACAGACAAACACAAAATGAACAAACAGGTAAAAAGATAAATAGATATAGGTAGATAGATAGTATCCTAAGGTGCTGCTGAGAGTTCTCTGCTCAGCCCACACAGCAACAGGCAAGGGAGGGGAGCTGATCTCTGGAATTCTATATCCAATTGACCACATCACATTGCACAGAGGTTTCAAAAAAAAAACATATCTGCAAGCCCCTGACTGCCACAAAGGGCACAGCCACAATCAGCACTAAGGGAAAGCAAACCACAAGAACTGCAGTGTAATCTTAGGTAAATATCCCATCTGGATGGGAAGAGAGGGCACACACATGTAGCATTGTGTCACTTGGACATGATGTGTGAGGCTTGATTTTCCTCTTGGGTCAGTACTGGGAAATCACTCACCTGCACTGCAGATCTCAATTATATATTCTGCATTCATTCTGCACAGATGCAAAGGGGAGTTTTGCACATAGTATGAGTCTGAAACATGCACAGAAACTGTCACCATGTAAATAAAATATATGTATTGCTGATGGTAAGGGAAGATTTTGTTCTCAGCATATCCTCAGAGCCTGTATATGGCAGTAGCTTACAGGTGATGTAATGCCATGTATCGCTAAGAGTAATTTTTTTTCTCTCTGCTATTTTTAAACTTGCAAAGAAGAAAATAAGGTAAATTGGACATGACCTCAGATGATGGAAATGAGCATAAGAGCATAGATGAACCTGACAAAAGCCACAATCAAGGCATAAATTGTATGCTTTTGTTGTCCCTCTCTCTGAGCCTAGGCATGACTGGCCATATGATATGGTATATAGAGAACACCACGCTCCTCAGGCACATCTGCAGAAAAGTCCCTGAGCAAAGCATAAAGATGGAGCCAAAGCAGCATGCACGGTGTCCCACCTCAGACCAGCATGGCTCAGACCAGGGGAACCAATCTCAAATTAAGAGATCTGCCTTTATGTCTCATGTCACATATAACTGCAGCCACACATAGCTGAGTAGCTGGTGCGTCCCAGGGCATGTTGTGTGTTTGGCTGGGTGGGTGCCTGGATGTGTATCTCTGTACAGGCAGACAGGCAGGTGCACAAGAAGACATGTGTGCCACTTAACAGGGCATGAACCAAGTTTTTCTCTGTGTCTCTCTGTGCCTGTTTGGTGACGGAAAATCCGATCAATAGCTGGTTAGAGAATAATGCTCAGCTCCACTATTAAAAAACTCTCCTTCAATAAAAAGAAAAACATCTGCTCAAACAGTGTACGGCTACAAATTTGGAGTGCAGGCTGGAGCCTCATCCCTGCCCTGTGCCCATCATGTTCAGGGAAAGTACTGCAGATGTTTGAGATGGGTTTTACATGCACCATTGCAGCAGCTTTGAGAAGACACATCCAAAAATGAAAGACAAATCTATTCACTAATCTTTTCAACAGATTTTTTTCCAGGCTATTTCTAAAACAAGTTGTCTCATATGTATCACACCCTCTCATATGGGCTGTTCCCACCTGAAACCATAATCTTTCTGCCATGTCTCTTTATAAAGATACCAACAGGGTTGAGGAAGCAAATATACACAAGTACACACGAGTACACACACAGAGCAACTAGCATGCACACCCTGCAAGGGGCAGATACACACAACACCCCCTAGGAAAGGCAGAACAACTCCATGGTGTGGGCAGGCACACTACTACACACACACCCACACAGAGTCCAGTGCTCAGCCAGACACACCTGCACACCAGCCTTTACCTCTCCCCCCAGCACACACACAGTGGTTATGGAGCAGTTTCCCCACATCGACTATGATGCTAAGACTAAAACTTTGCTCCAGCTGGAAATGGAAAAGTTGCACTGGGGAGAGAAGAAGGAGGGCAGGGAAGGGATTTCTTGTTATATTTTGCTCAGGGATTTTTTTTAATTTTGGCAGACAAGGATTCCCTTTGAATTGATACATTTCTTTCTCCCAAGAATTTTGAACGATAATGCATAAATGAGTCATAGATCAAGAACAGCGACGTGGTGAGCAAGGAGGAGAAAGAGTGTGAGTGAGGGGCACTGGCACAGAAATTTGACAGTACCCCAGCTCCCCCCCCTTCCTCCCCCCATGCCAAGACATTAATTCTCACAAGTCGGAGAAAATTACTATGCATGAATGCAAAAAGCATGATCAGGAGTAATTAACATGGCTTCATATGCAAATTTTATTAATGCAGAAGTACAAAGTCATTATGCAAATGAAACTTACGTCAACTCTCTTGACAAATATTCATCTCTAAAGCTCAAGTTTCCCCCTTCTATTTTTTTTTTTTTAATTTTTGGTGTAAAACCGAAAAAAAAAAAAGTGACGAGGACTGTTTGACAAGTTTGCAAAGTTGTTTTTCAACCGGAGAAATTTATTCTTGCATTGTTGATATATTTTTTTGTTGTTGTTGTTGTTGGCAGGTACACGACAGCTCATGGAGGAGAGCGGGAGGATGGGGGACGCAGGCTACCAGCAGCAGGCAGCCAATCAAAATGCCAGCGGCTGTAATGAGCGCGATTGATGACTGTTTGGCTTTACTGCAGGGTAATGAACTAGAATCCAGTCTGAGGAGGAAAAAAATATGAATATTCATGAAGCTGTGCTCCTGCCTTTGATGATTAAAGAAATTTTTAATATTCAAATAAGCGCTTGCCAAGTGATTAACAAAGAACAAGCACGCAGGAATATGGAAATGGAGCTGTGGAAGATTTGGGAGTCACAGTCTGTGCAGAAAAGACAGCACAAAATTTCATAAACAAGATAGGCAGATAACCTAATTCAAATCTGAGCAAATAAAGGGGAAAAAATCACCTTCTTTTTCATCAGTTTTGATATTGTATCAGCCACTTTGTTTTAGAGCGCAAAGAAGAATAAAATCAACCGATGCAATAAGATGGTGGGGGAAATCCAAGCCCTGAGAAACCCAACCCAGCAATTACAAAGTAAGAATCCTGGGTGAGAAACCGACAGGAAAATGATGCCTAAGTCCACCGTCTGCTGTGGGCTATTGCTTTTCAAAAGCAGGAACCTGCCCGATGCTGAGAGCCTACTGGCTGCTGAGAGCCGCCAACTTGTGTACGACAGGCAGGAGTCGTAAGTATCCTGAAATAACCAAGACCAGTCCCTGCTGTTAAATCCCGTTCCTTGGGTAAAGGGCACGCTGTGGGGCTTGACCGCTGTCTGAGAGAGGAGGGAGTGCAGCCGAAAAAAGAAATAGTATTGCCAGGGAAAAGAAAGCAAGGAAAAAAAGTGAAAAGGAGGGTGCAAGGAGGTCTCGGCTGCCCACCCTGGTAATCAGTTGGTAAAAAATGTGTTTTCCATGTCTGAGCCAGAAAGGTCCTCCACTCCCCACAGATTTCTGAGCAAGGATACAAAAATCCAGTCACTTTATAAAATGTCTGATAAGTTCAGGCTTTCACAATTTAATAGCTTCAATAAGGATTCACACTGAAGCACATAGTAACAATATTAGCTGCTAAAACGACTTTGCAGTTAAAACACATCTAATTAGCAGGCAGTGACATCTTTTCTTTTTTTCTCCTTTTTTTTTTTTTTAAACAGTTAACTTCAGGGCTACATTATACCTGAATGAAACATGGTTGGGCTCTGTATGCTACTCAAAAGCCAGAGTAAGGGTATCTTCAAACTCTTAGGGCACTAGAAAACGAACTCACCTTTTTGTTATTAGATCCTGGGGTTTCAGAGGCCTGTTTGCCTTTTCTGCAGACCTTTAAAAACTCTGGTTAATTATTTCTTACTTAAAAATCTAAAGAAAGCATAGGCTAGGTACCACTTAATAATTAGATGGTGTCTTCAGAATGTAAAACTTCCACTCTACTTAAAATAAAAATAAAAATAATAATATAATAACAGCATGAGGACAATCCTACAAAACACAAAAAAAATAGAATCTTGAGAGTTGCCGTGAAAACACATCATGTAGCTAATGGGATTTTTCTCCCTATATATGCTTCATTTTTGTAGATACCAAAATACCCACTATTGATGTACCATAGGAAAGAAAAGCTTAAAAAAAAATAGGGAAGGGAAAGGAAGGAGAGGGAAAAAAAAATAAATGAGAAATGCCTAAATGTAAGTAAAGATAAGGTTAAACACCATGCCGGGATATTGCTGGGAGTCTTTCCTCTGAATAATGCCAAGACCTTTCGAAGATGCCTGTTGTCTCTAGGTGCGTGTAGGCGGATGAAGTGTGATATTACATAACACACACGCGGCAGTGGCTGTGCACAACCGCACTGATTAAAACGCTTGACTGTGAAACTCAGATCTCCATTTCCTGCGCTGTTCATAGCCCATGTCAGACCCTTGAACACCATGAATGTTATCCTTTGTCTATGAGATTCTTTGGCTTTATTTTAATCAGTGCATTTTCTTTTTGAATGACAGAAAAGCAACTACCAGCTCCTACAGTTGGTTGCTTTGAAGCCCTTCTTAAATGGCAGTTGAGTTCTACCATATAAATGTGAATACTTAATATTTATGCCACATTTTCATTCTTTCTTTAAAGCACCCCATTTACATATTTCTGGAGAATAATGATACTTCTGCAGGGCAGGTGAACAAACATTTCTGCATATGGAGTCAATGGGGAAAAGCATTAAGAGTCAATATTGTAAAAATCGGCCCCTAAATTTAAGTGGCTTGAATTGAGCATGCAGTTGTGGTTGCCTGTCAGTAGTTAGATGCTGTAATAATAATAACAACAACAATAATAATAATAATATTTTCATTTCTCTAGTGCCTTCCACAAAAAGATCTGCAAGTACTTTACAAAGATAAATAAACTGAGTTTGGAACACCCTGTTTGGTTAATAAATACACTAATATATCTAAAAAGCATGCAATTCCTCTCACTGTGTAAAAATCCGTATTTTAGTCATCCACATATTTGTGCACGGCATTTTGGAGGCTTGGACATCGAGGGCAAACTGTGGAGAATTTTACTTACCTAAGAGACCATGTGAATTCACAGAAGTAGCCCACGCTATGCCTGCAAGGCTGCTTTTGCAGTCCAAAACCCCTGTTTTAGAAAATGGGCTTGTGGGTTGTCACTGGCCCCACTCAGAAGCCAGGATGGGTGGCCCACAGGGATATCCAGGCACCGCATGGCAGCATTGACAGCATCCCTATGTGCCAGTTCTCCATGGGAGCTCCTGCAGGTACACCCATCCCACCCACCTGATGCTTATCTGAAACTGCTCCTGGCCCTTTATATAGCACATAGCACATGCTATGCTCATGAAACTAAGGGAAAAATTGAAATATCTTGGCTCACCCCAATTAAACACACAAGAAAAAGGACTCTCACCTACCCCAAGGCAGCATTCATTGCTTCCCCTGCGGTGCCCTCTGCCCACCCCACCGACACAAGGCTTTGCCCCAGGAGGACCATATTCCTTTGCAATAAAAGCAACCAGGAGCAAGAGCAGAGCAAAACGGCAGGATTTAGCCTAAAAATATCATAAGGGATAAGTAAATGCAGCATATCAACAGACGTGATAAAAATAAAACACAGGAAGTCAGGGACTTTTCTCATCTCAGGAGGGTGGTCTTGCAGACAGGGCTCTGGACTGGGAATGGGGCTGAAGTGCACATCACAGGGCATCAACCATCCAGTCTATGGCACATTCTCTCCCAGAGCTCAGCTTTCCCCTTACCACTGACTGCCTGTCTGGTCTGTTCAGCCCCAACACACTTCCAAGCAGAGCCCAGCTCTCACTTCAGGGCTGCAAAGTGTCTAACACAATGATGCCCTGATCTGAGATGCAATGTCCAGAAGCTATCCCAATAAACTAATAAATAACAATAATCACTCTGATTTGTGGAGGGTTTTTCGCAGAAGGCATAAAGGGTTGGCAATAAACAGTTCGTCAGTTTTCCCACTTTTGTTCCCCAACTCTTGTAATTAACTCCTGGGGAGTTTCAATGATTGTAAAAATCCTTGTGGGGACTAAAAATTTTAGTCCTGATTATATCATGAATATTTCTATATACTAGCAAATATTCCTGATGTAACTGAAATGTATAACTGCACCAATACACAATCGTAGCAATTTAACAGGCCCTGGAATTAATAAAGGAATTCGGTGGATGGAAAGAGCTGTTTTGAAAGGGCAAAATAATATATATGGGCAGTTAGAGAGAGAAATGCTACTACAAATAATCAGAAGGCTTGATCACAAGAGGATGGTCAAGAAGCTAAAATGAATGAAGTGGACAAGGAAGAGTCACAGATAAGCAGGAGTCATTAATATCAATGGACTTCTCTGCTTTGTCCATTCAGAACTGAGCCTTGCTCATCAGACACAGCACCGAAAATATGTATCCTCAGGCTGATTTTGGCCTCTGGAAAAGAAAACAGCAGGATTTGTTGCTTGGGTAGTAGCTCTTCCTTGCTCTAAAGTTTGCTTTCTACTAGTAGTGTTGAATTTTGTCCCTATCTTAAAATTAAAAAAAGATATATCACTGGTGGAATGAGTGAGGTGAGATGAGGCTTTAGCAGCTCTTCAGCTGTGTGGTAGCAAAAACAATTCCTAGAACAGGAGGGAACTTGGGAAAAAAGAAGCAGATTAAGTCATTCTGCCCCTCTGTGCCTCAGTCTCCCCATCTGTGAAAATCGGCTAATGACAGCCACCTGATTTAGTTAAATGTCCTGGAAACGAAAAAGACTCTGTAACAGCAATATATTAAGCAGCGGCACCATTAACTGCTTCACTGCTGGAAATGCAAAGAAGAGCCATCAGGTGATGCCGATGTCCCTACACAGCACAGATGGACAAACTTAATATACAGACACAATTAGCTCTGGGAGAGAATCACAGCTTCTGTTTTTTTGGCTCACCCCTTGCCAAAAGCAATGTAAGTGTAGGCACTTTGTAAGTGCTGAATTTCAATGTGAAAAATAGTCTACCTACCTGGTCTGAAAGCATACATGAGACTTAAAGTAATATAATGGGGTGGTGGGGGAGCATTAACGTGCACATTCATAATTTTCAAATTTTTTCATGTTCACAGAGCACATTCACCATGTTCACACTCAGCAGAGCAATTTACTAACATCAAGCAAACTTGAAAAAGCAAAGCAGAGCAAGCCATTGGAGGGGGGGGGAGCAACAGTGATTTTTAAATGGGGGTTCCCTCTGAATGTTGAATCTCTCAGTGGAAAACCAATCCAGCTGTGTGTGTATGAGTGGACCCAAGTCTGATAACTGAATCTGTCAAAATAAATAAGCAGAGCAATCAACTGGAGATGGTAAAACAATCCACCAAATGAGGGAAACACTAAGGATATAAAGCTTCAGTGTTCAATTCACTGGACAGCAGCACAACTGAGTAAATAATGTTCTCTGAATGGAAAAGAGGATAGAAAATTAACTAGTTTTTAAATAATGAAAGAAAGCAGACAAATAAACCAGTAACTAGGAATCTAGTTCAGACTATAAGTTTAAAAAAATGAAATAATGAACTAACATTTCATTTGCACAGGAAGCATGCTGCAATCCTGTGCCCAATCCTCCTGCTAAATAGAACAATAAAGTTTTACCCAAAAACTTGGATCCAAACAAAATTTGGCCAGTCACAAATGCTAATTAGACAGGATAACCGAACCCAGCACCAGGAGAGGTAAAACACAAGTACAGTATAAAAAGAACCCTTTTCTCATTTCAGTCTGACACAAAACTAAGAGCAAAGTCAACTACAAGAAAACAAGGACCATTCTAAGTACAGGATCTTTTTTCTGAGGTATATATTTTCTGTACCAGATTTCCCCATAACTCCCAGCTACCCATCTATTTGTACAGAATGGCATCTTTCTCCACAAGATGAAAGTGTAAGACACAAAAAGGCTTTTTATTATCAAGTATTCTTGAGATGGATGCTGAATATACTTACCCTAGAAAGTGTATTAAAAAAAACCAAAGTGATAGCAAAACAGAAATATTCTACAAACAACGTGAGGCAAAAGAATTCCTTCAAACTCCTATGTTTAGGATGAGAAAGCAATATTAAATTCATACCCATCGCCCCAGTAAAATAAAGGTGAGTAGACTTTTGTTTTGTTTCTGATGAAAATGTCAATATACTCAAACGTCAGCTTATTGCTGTATATCACAGTCTAACCAAATCTTTCTATAACCTCTTACATTATGAGCAAAATCTCAGAAATGTCACCAACTAAAAAACTGAATTAGCCTGTAATTAGTTTCAACAAAGTCATCCTTTTAACCCTAATTTTCTAGATGTAGATGGTATTTCCAAAGTAAGCATTATGAACCTTTCTTAACGACAAGTAGAATAAAATTGTAAAATCATAAACAGCGATCTAGTAGCTCTTCCTCAAAGCAAGTCCTTTATTTCCCTGTAATAAATTCAAATCCAGTCTTCAGTCTCTTAATAGGTGATCAGAGAAAATACGCATGCACACCTAAACCGCTACAACAAACCCTATTTTTTAAATAACACTTCAATTGCTGATATAATAAAGACTATTGTAACACGTTAGCACTGGTGTCATTATTCCTTATGATTCAATATTCTAATGACTGGCTGTAACAGAAGTTTATGTTCTGCAGAGGTTTATACCACTATTTAATGTAATTAAGCAAACTGGCAGCCAGTGCCTCTATGGAAATATCATTTCTATCATAGAGTATTCCCACCAGAAATTCAGAGGGATCATAACATACAAACTTTGATTCTGTTTATTTTTTCCCCTGTTCTGAAACTGATCTGGCATTTCTTCGACTTAGTGCTAAGTGGAAGAAGGAATTAATTTGGCTTCTGTAGACATGTTATTATTGACAATACTAATAATCTATGACAAATGGGCCATCCCCACTCCTCTCTTTCAGCAGGCATAGCAGCCTGTAACATCACTTTGCAAAACCCCAGAGCCGGACTCTTCTCCTGCCGGGAGCCCTGTGAGTGTACCAGCAATGGGGTTTTAAGTAAGCCATTAAAATGCTAATATTCAGCGTAGGGCCAGATCCCTGTTACCACTGAAAGCAGAACTAAAGCTCCTCTGGAGACAGGATAAGGCCCTTCCAATGTGATCAAAGAGTAAATGCATGCAAAGCTCTGATGGGAAAAAGGATCTTTTTTCTAATTTTAAAACTAAACAGGGAGAGTCCACCAGGCTCATAATCCATGTTACAGTCACATCTGAGATCACTGACATCTAGGGTAACAGCGCTGAGGAAGATGGTTCCAGGCTAAAAAGTTGCCTCCTGAGGTCAAAGAGGAGCACTTAATACCCAGGATTGTGTCAAAACAGACTTACTTATCTTTCGGGCTGCACTCCCCTCCACTTGACACTGCTGTGTTGATGACAACAGATGTGCCACTCTCTCTATATATATTTTGTATATATACATGCACTGTGCATGGCTTTGTCACATCTGCATTTATCCCACCTTAACGTAAAGGAAGCTCAGCCCCTCACTCAAGCAGGAGGTTTATGGGGCCACCTAAGAGCACAGGGTCAGGAGCAGAATTCAAACCCAAAACCAGAGTTCACCCTCTGCCTGCAACAGCTCACGAACTGACTTGGTTAAATAAAGGCTCAGTTACCTCTCCCTCCCAGCTGTAAAGCTCTGTGCAGAGGGAAGGAAAAAAAAATTTAAAAAAAAAAAAAACACTCTCATTTCTGGGGGACAACGGGACAAGGAATGATAATGAGAAAGGGAAAATGTCTGGTTCCTATTATTGCTATCTCCAGCACTTTCACCTCCACAAACAGCTTAAAGGAGGGCTTCTGGAACAGAAGTTCAACTTTCCTTAGTCTGGGCTCTTAAACTGACAGGATCTGGTTACATTTTCTCCTTCTCCAGATTTTAGTTTTTTTATTTTATATTCTAATGGGGAGCTGGGGGAGGAAGAGTGGAAATCTCAGTGTCACTGTAAGAAAGAAGTCACCGGGTTTTGCGATCCAGCAGCTTCCTTGGCAGAGGGAACTGCTGGTTGGCATAATCCACTCGTTTGACAAAACTACTATTTCTGGGCACAGGCTCAAAAACAGGTAGGAAGCAAATGCTGAGAAATAAGGAAGTAAAAACAGCCAACAGATTTTTCACTACCAAGAACGCCAAGAGTAAACATGATTTATTTAGCTGTGTTTAACGTGTCTCTTCTGCACTAGACTGCAGAAATCTGCTTGCATTTAGAGCAGGAGGAGGAGGCAGGGGGAGGGGATGAAAAGGGAATCCATTACGGCACTCCGCTGGTACTTTCTGAATTGTTCAGTCACACAGTTGTATGGAGTACAAGTATTTTCTAGCCCAAAATATATTCATGTGTCTGAAGAAAGCAGCACTAATCTGCTGTTAATTAACAAGCTGCTGCTAACAAAAGATGAAGGACCCAATTCTTACAAGCAATATTTACGTGGGTGTTGCATGATTTTGTCACAGATCTTTTCTCTTTTTCCCCTTCCCCCCTTCCTACCCTGCCTCCTCCTCTTCCTCAGCACCCAGCTGCAGGGATGCAACAGAGAAGTCCCAGGTCCTCTTGGAACCAACACCCACAGTGAAGGTGAGGGCACCCAGCCTTGTCCCGACCCAGTCAAACTCAGCCAGGATCTCGCCTGAGGCACCCAGCTCCAGAGCTTGCAGATCCCCCCACGGGAGCTCACCCTATCACATGCTCACAAGTGAAATTTTCTTAGATCCTTACTCAGTTATGAGGGAGAAGCCATCTTCTGGCACCGTGCCCACAGTGGCATTGCTGCCGAGACTCTAGGAAGTGGCATGAAGCCTTCCATCCTCCTTCTATGCTCACCAGCCGGAGCAAGCTGTGAGAGGGGGTAGGAAACGTAACTACCTTCCCCAGTGCTTTCTCTGTGATTTCGCTTTTGTTTAATCCAACCTTTTTGCCAATAAATTTGGCGATGGGGGAAACATGCTGACAGCACAGAGACTCAATGGGATTAGGGCTTGCTCAAAAATATTAATGCACACACAAAAGGGTAGGGCTGTGCGCAATGAACCACAGGGCAGCTCTCCTGGCCACAGCCCTACTGCCCTCATCTGCTCCCCACTGGCATTTTGGACAGTAGTGCTTGTGGCCCCATTCAGAGGAGGGCTGAGCCCAGCAGACTGCTCCAAGTCCCCACCGGATGCACTCAGGCACTTTGGAAAATAAACCCATTCACATCTTCTTTGCCTCATCTGAGAAATGAGACTGCATATCTCATGTGGGCGTGTTAAAGCTGGTGCTGGCAAAGAGATGGGAGAGTTAAAACCAATAGCAGCTAGCATTAAAAATTCCTGGACTTGCTCCACTCCTGGCAACAAAGGTGGGATTGCAGGGTAGGAGAATGGGCTGATGAACTTCTGTACTTCACCCATCAAACCCTGCTAACCTGTCCTACAGAAGGGTTACAGGGGACAGGCCTTAGGCTCTGCTCTGCACTGCTGTCACACAGTCGGGGCTGGGAGAAGTGTAGGGACAGCAGGGTGGGAAACAGAAGTATTCAAGCGTGACTCTAGAAGTGCCAGGATTCTCCCATAATGGCACGCTGGAGTGGTATTTCTGCTAGCACAGTTCTCTGCACACCCCAGTTACTGTCTCGCCCTGAAGGCCACAGTGAGAAACAAACTCCACTGGAGCATACGCACATCTGCCCTTCCTGGTTTTCTCTCTGTACCCTTACACCATTCCCCAAATCATGGATTTTTCACTGAAAAAGCCACAACCACCCTCTTAGCACATCCCCTGGGCACCCTGGCCAGCATCCAGCCCCATCACTAGCCCCATCTCACAGGACCTGCTCTGGCCTCTGCCCTAGCAGGAGCCTCCGAGAGGGATTAGCCCTGATTGTGGACTAGTGCTGACTCTTCCCCACATCGTCCTCTCCTTGTGCATGTTCAGTGTCACCTTTGTCACTTCTAGTCCAGCATTTTAACAAAGTCCTTGCCTGGGCATTTTCAAAGGTCTATTTAATTTTTTTTTGTTAGCAGTGATATTTGAAACACTGACATTTACCATTTGAAAAGCAAAGCAAATACATTTAAACAAGCATCTTAAAAGAGCTAATGAAAGAGAAACAGATCCATCTGTATTGTATTCTCCACTCACTATCGCTCAAAGAAGTAAACCTCTCCAGATAACAGGGAAGTCTCCCAACAGTGAAG
The DNA here is from genome assembly GCA_013390005.1 of Calyptomena viridis. Lineage (NCBI taxonomy): Eukaryota > Metazoa > Chordata > Aves > Passeriformes > Eurylaimidae > Calyptomena > Calyptomena viridis. The sequence continues at coordinate 141,587 of WEIV01028235.1, read as the reverse complement.
CTTCCTACAGAGGGAGTGAAGACAACCAGTGAATTGCCCCACTCAAGTAATGCCTGTTGCAAGCCGCCAGTCACCTGGAAAAAACCCTGGCCCAAGCAGCCTCAAGGCCCCAGTCCACAGACAGCTCATTGGTCTTTCCAAAACAAATTTATGCTTTTGCTAGGGTTCTCTGACAGACACCACTGCACCCATAATCTCCCCCTGAAATATTTCTAATGAACACTAATTGTCATATAGGGAGCATTGAGGATTGAGGGTGGTTTTCCTCATCCACAGAGGAGACATGGTAAGGATGAGGCCAGTACAAGACAATGTACTGTCAAAAGCCCCCTGAAGGGATGGGTGCCTCTTGTGGCCAGTAAAGATGTCATTTGCTCCTGTGTACTAGCACTGCTAACAGAAAACCACCTTGTACATCCCTTTGGAAAAACAGCTCCAATCAGGTATTTATCCTCAATCGGATTCCAAATCAAAAATCTTAAATGATGAACTTCGCACAATGTGGATGGCATCCTTCAGGGAAGTCTGAGGGAGCTGGAGTGGGGATTTTGGGGGTTTTTGAGGCGGTTTGGGGGCTTACTGTTTTAACTTCTATCTTGCAAAAAAGGCCCTGCACCATAAACATTAATCAAACACTGTATTCTGCCTTTTAGTCTTGAACAATTATGAGTACAGTTTTGTGATCTTTAGCCATATTTACTGATACTCAAAGGCAGATTCTATCTTGTTAGATTGTTATAAATGGGACCCCAGGGAATCGGCACACAGGCAGAGGCAGATGTGAGAGAGCCTTCTCAGAGCTCGGGTGTGCTTCAGTTTTCTACTGCTGAAATTACGAATGTTTTGGAGGATAAAAAGAAAACAACCAACTTTAGATTCCTCTGCCAGATCATTACAAAGAGTTGTCTGTAGATTCAGAAAAAAATGCCATTTTGCTGAACTTCATATTTTTTAAGGTTAACTGTTAAATTTCAAAGCCTGGTTTACATGTGCTGGCCACTTGTATGCACAAAAGTTTCAGAGACAGACACAGAAAAGGTTTCTGGTTATAAACTGTTAAAGAAAGAAACCCACAAATTCTATCTCGTTTTCTCTTACTTAAACATGTTGTTTCTGCACCAGACCTGTTTCATAATACCATAAAGTAGAGGCATGTTTCCGACACTAGATTTAAGAAGCTGTCACATTAAAGGTAAACTTTTAATCTGCTATAGACAAACAGCACACATTTTTATTTCCCGAGAAACAGCTCTCGAGAAATGTTTAAACAAGAATTTAAAAGCTGTGTGGTAAAGCCACATACAAGGGTCTCAAACAGCTACTGGGTTTAAGCTTTTTTCCTTGTTGTTGTTTCTTTAATTCTTTAAATTACCCACTCAAAAGTAGACTTCTAGGAACAGAGTAACAAAGATGCATGGTAAAGTGGACCTCTAGGCTTGCTTTTATTTCTAGTTAATAGAAAAGAAATGTTTTAACTGAAACACAGGTCTGAATTTCTAGCTATTCATCCCCATCTTTTTATTTTCTTGGGACTCACAATCAAATACTTTAAAGAAGTTAATTGTGTCACAATTAGTAACACATTAGTCCTCCGATATTTTTAATAGCAACCTAGGTTTTTCCCCAAGGCACTTAAAAATAGCAGGTTGGGCTATATTCTCCCTGTTTTAAAACTCCCATGCACTTTCGTGTTTAAAAAACTCCCACATGCATTTCACTTGGTCTGAAAATACCAGCACAGATCTTAATCCTGCCAACGCTTACAGACATGCTTAACTTTCTGCACATCAGTAGTCCCGCTGACTGCAGAGGACCGTTGGCGTACCTACAGCTCAGTACAGGCTACGGATGAAATCCAGCCTGCACTGAAGCCAATGGCAAAAACCCCCACTGACGTCAATAAGGTTATGCTTTGACATCCAATTTGTTGCAGGATTGGGACCATCCTCATTTCAAGGTACTTTCCCAAACTCTTTTCTGTTTTGTTTTGTTTTTTTCCCTCCTTTTCTCTTCCTGCTCTTTCTCCCCCTCACCTCCCACACTCACTCTTGTGGGGCCCCATATTGAGACCACTTGAAAACTTCTGCCTTTCAAATCCCTCCTGAGGAAAACCCCCTCGCTGAGACAGGAAACATCCTTTGCAGGTAAAGCTGAAAGAAACTATTTTGCTCCACTGTGTGCGTTTGAGTAAACTAATTAAAACCTGGGAACTTGAATTCCAACCAGTGCCAAGAAGCAATCATTAATGTGAGCTGAAGTGAAATGGGAAGCTCCAGAGCTTTAAAATTAGCTGTAGAGGGGGGGAAAAAAAATTAAAAAAATAAAATGTAAAAAAGGAGAAAAAAAAATTGGAAGGAATGAGGGAAAGAGGGAAAAAGATGTTTTGTAATTTTTACCTTAAAGTCAACTCAGTGCAGCTTGAACTGCATGGGGTTAAAATGAATTTGGTGGGGGATGCTGTACAAAGAGGGGAGAAGCACTGCTGAAAAGCAGGGGAGGGGAAAGCAGCAGCAGCCGTCTCGGAAGCACCGTGGTGCTGTGAAGAGCGGGCAGAAGTGAGCAAACCAGCTGAACCGCTTGCAGAATTAATCAGTAACAAAGAGGCTGGAGCTGTTGGCGGGCTTCAGCCCTTGAACCTGGACTCTGCTCTATAAATTTCAACTTGGAATGGCTCTCTACTTGTTGAAAGACAGATTGGCTCCAGGCCAAAACATAGGGGGAAGAGAAAAAAAAAAGGAAAAAAAATTCCTTCTTGCTCGGGAAACTTCCCTTCAGTTTCTAACTCTTTTTATGAGCTAGTTATAGGGCAATCCAGAAAACAGAAAATGAAAATTGAGTCTTGAAAGAAAAAAATGAACAGGAGTTGGTTAAATAAAGAAAATAAAACAAGTAGGTGCTAAATTCAAATCTGGATTTTGCCTGCACGCAAATACATCAGCTCTAATATAAGACTTCAGAGCACCTCGGCAATAATTCAAAAGAGACTTTTACAGTTACATTAGCTGACTACAGGTTTGACTCTGAAAATAATAAATGTCTTAAAAGAGGAAGAGAGCTGTTTAATCCCTGTCTGCAGTCTCATCTTGTTCTCCCTCCCCCACCACTCCACCGTGTTTAAATGACCATTACAAAAGGAGTGTGGTATAAAAACATGCACAACCATCATTTATTCAGCAGCATCTCTTTCCTCTCTTATTTTTCCCCTCTTCAAAAAGGAGTGTGCCGGAGAACCAATGCTCTCCTCAACCTCTGCTCACTGCCAAGGCAGTTTCAGCCACAAATACCTTGCCACCGCCATGCTTTCCCAGCATAAGCAGACAAGGAGTGGGCTGGAGCAGAGTGAGGGGCTGGAGTGCAGAGGAGGGAGCTGTCAAAGTGGGAAGAAAGAAGGCAAACATCTTTTCAGAGGCCAGATGCGCCAAGCAAGGTCAGCCACGGAGATACAGCCCTTTCAGCAGCTATGCAATTACATCCTAAGTCTGCACAGCACCAAGAGTCCTACAACCTGCATGCAAGAGCTGGGCCAGAGGATCTAGGACAGCTGGAAGAAGGTCTATAATAATTTTAATTGGTCTTTCGAGATGTTACAGGATAGATGAGATGCTCTTTAGCTAGAGCAGAGGGGCTGATGCTCTATGCTGCTTGCAAGAATACATGCAGATAAAATGCCCTAATGAGAGAGTGGAGAGAGAAAAATGTGGTAAGTGCCAGGAGTGATCAAAAGGTGAAATAAAATATCAAATAAGATGCAGCCTAATCAGAGCACGGAGCATGGGATACAAAATCTCTTCACCAAAAGTGGCTGTTAAGGTAAATTAGATTAATCACTCCCAGCTCCCTTCCTCCCCAAACTCCCTTAATTTTAAAGAGGGGGCTTATTCCTGTAAGGCTGAACACCATCTAAAGCTGCTGGACATTTAAAACTATATACATAATATGCCTGCTACAGACATACATCCTGTACTTCCACTTTCCAAGAAGACTGGGATCTGCTACTTGGTAGGTCTTTTCCATCTGCAGCTTTTATGACCCTGCCGAGGGACCAGTGAGCAGTGTCCCTCTTTTCTCGCTCAAGAAATACGCTACCAAATGCCAGAAGGAGCAAGTTTAAGAAGGGCTTAACGGTGGTTTGTGCTGATCATGCTCAAATCTTTCTGCAAAGGCATACATGCATAGAGGAAAAAACAACAACAACCACTAAGTAACCACTTCACATCTGCCATTAACATTATTAAACTCCTTACAAGCGGTATCTACCCCACCTTTCCCGCTACTCACAAACATACACACACCCCCAAGCTCTGGAACAAGGCAACTAGGAGCCAAGACGACTCGCCTCTCCCCGTTGCAGCAACCACATTCATTCCTGTTAAGGGGTTAACGATTCGTTTCCACTACTTCTCTCGAGAAAACCTACAATGAAAACATTGGCTCACGAAAGCGTTCTCACTGCCAGAATGCCATAGCGCGAGTGAAAAGTCCGTTTTGTTTTCATTACATCTCTGGGATTTCCGGCTTAACTCCTGAGCTTAGACACCAAATCCCTAGATACCCCACCCACCCAGTTTTTCATCTTCTTCTTCTTCTTTTTTTTTTTAAAAATAACATTTCTACTGCACAGCCCACCAATTATCATTTGGAAGGCGTGAGGGAATGGGGAAAAGGAACCATGCAGAAAAAGATGCTCTCGTTGGAGCAAGCACACACATCTCCCAAGACAAGAGTCACCCAGCTACCCAGTTTCTTCTGCTTCCAGGGTTTTCTGCTGAGAAACATGGTTTTATTTCTATACCTGGCCTCTTTTTTCTATTTCTTACCCTCCAGGCTCCCGTCTTCCCACTCAGCCACCGAATTCAGTGCTGAAAGTAAGCCCCAAATCTATGCCCTTTGAAGTTATGTGACATGACATAGAAATCCAAGCCTTTCTTGTACAAAAAGTATGATTACTTCACAGGTTTTTTTTCTCCAGTTATGATAGAAAAATGTTCCAATCTCCGAAAAAACCTAGAAAGGTTCAACCTTTATGTCACAGCCGATTTGGTCACTGTGTGTATAAGCAGCACAGTTCAAACACAGAAAAACAATCTATGGAAAAGACATGAAGGAAGGTAGCCCCATGCAACAGCAACATTTTTGTCTTGCTGAAGCAAAGGAACTGTTTCTGTGCCTTTATGTATTTATCCACCACTGGAGAGGAACAGCAACTTTTTCTACCTCTATAGAAGCTTTTCTCTTTTACAGTGCTTCCACACACCTGGCCTTCCTTCAGCTACATCTCAATGCAAAATTCCCCTGCAGACACCTACAAACTCCTTTCTTGCAGTCAATACTCCTATATAAGCATATTCCTATTAGATGCATCCACACAAATACCAAAGTAGTCTGCAAGACAGTTGGACATGGCTTTTACTCTGCTTTTAACAGTTGCTCAAAAAGTTGTCGAGAAAAATGAGTAATGATTGACTGACCAGTGCCTTTTCATCATTTACCATTAGTGTTGCCTATAAAAATCTACTGAAGTTTTTATGATACTAATAACCAGATATACACAGGATTTTTGGTCTTTTACACATGGTCCAAGTAACTTCACTAAAGGGGCCAAATAAAGACAAAAAGCCAATTTGTTGTGTGACATTTTGAGTGGGTTCTGACTCCGAGTACAGAGTTCTTCCATTTAATTAAAAGACAGTAACATCAGTGCCAAGCTGGTACAAACAAGTAAGTTTTGCTCTTAAAGAGTGACTCCTCACATGAATTCACCCCAGAGCAAGAGGACTCTGGCCATGTGTACTGACTGACCTTCTTAAATCCCCTCTCTTCAGTGCACAAAATGGCACTTCTGTCAAAAAGGTTTTACCCAGAATTGTCACTCATAAAACCAAAGATGACTATAGCTAAGAGAGATTAGAAAGAGAGAGAAAATAATGGCAGCAAGCTCCTGTTTCTCAGTTCAGCACACCATGCATTCAGGGGCAGGTCTCCACTTGTGCCGCCCGATAAATCTGGCATGAATTTGTCAGTTGCAGGGGAGTTACCCCAGGTGAAACCAGGGCAGAGGGGGATAAACTAGACCCCCCACCACTCCTCCAGCACCGACAGCTACCATTTCAGCCCTATGGGAATCCTGCTAACCACATACAAGGTGCAGAACTTTGAAAAACAGAATGGTAAGAGGAACAAAGCCAGCAGCTAAAACCATCTGGGAGAATCGAGGGCGTAATACTCCTTGGCTTTTTTTTTTGTTTTTTTTAATGTACTTTTAAAACTCTGTGTGATTATTTTCACTTTTGACCGGCAGATGCCAGGAAAGTCTTGGTGCCCAGCGGGGCCAGACCCCAGGCAGGGCATGGCTGAGGGAGAGCTGAGGTTGCAGTGGGGAGAGGGCGGCCAGTGGCCTCAGGCTGAAGCTGAGCAGAGGGCGCTGGAGTGGGGCCACAGGGTGTGGTGGAGTTCAAGCAAGGGGAAGGAAGGGTTTTGTAACTGGCAGGTTTCTCACCTTTAACTCTTGCCGGGAGCAGCAGGGTCTGTGCTGCTGCCTTGGTAAGAGACACTGCGACTGAAGTCCTGCAGCTGCAGCCCTGCCACACATGCTGACAGACACCCTCTCTTAGGATCCCCCACAGAGGAAATCATGTTCTTTGGAGAGCCCCATGTTGGCAGCCTTAAAACTTTAAACCATCAGCAGCCCTTGGGCATGCTTGAAGCCTCAGCAAACCATGGGAGGGCATGCCAATGTGGGCCACTCCCATGGGCTGAGGGGTGCCCTGTCCCCAGAGAAGAGCCAAGCTCCCACAGCTTGCTTACCAACCCCCAGTTCTGGGCACAAAGCAGGGCTCTGGGTGAGATCACCCAGCTTGTTTTTCTCTTCGTACCCAAGCTAGGACCTCAGCAAGGTCCCAGGAGCAGGAGGCTTGCTCATTAACCCTCTCTCAGGGCACCAGCAGTTGACACCTTCCGTGTGTCATGTGTCCTCCCCTTACTGCTCAGCAACACCAATTAGCGAAACGTGTTGCTAAATACCTGGCAAAACGTGTTGCTAAATACAGGAAAGGAGGAGGTGGCCGGGCAACTCCTCTGCACTCAGGAAAACCCTAACAGATGCGAGGGAAGAAACAAGCCTGGAAAAGCCTCACAAAAAGGATTGCAGCTACAAGCTGAGTTTCTCAGGCACTGTTACCACATACTTCTGGAAGCCTCTTCTTCTTCACATAGTGTTTTTCCTGGCCTGGCTTTGACAAGTCACTTCTGCAAGACCCAATACCCCAGGCAGATGCTGGTAGCAGCACCCAATGCCATCGCAGCCTTCGGCAGGCGATGGCCACCAAGCCCTATGCTAGCTTGGTGTTGTTCAGAACACCTCTGCCCAACCTGCCCAACACCACCATCACAGTACTCCAGTTGTTTCAGCCTGCATTTTCGTCCCCTCATGTATGAAGGCATCACGATGGCTGTCTGAGTCCTGCAGTTAATATGGGTGCACGGGTCCATAATGGTACATTGTAAGTGAATGTCTCAGGGTAGACAGCAATAATAATTAGCTGTCATGATTTGAAAAAAGGATAATCCATGCCATTGAGTTAACAATCACTCACACAACACACATGGATTTAACTAATCTTAATTTGGAGAAAAATAACAATTCTAAATATATCAAATAGCTTATTTCATGGCAACCTGCGGCGGTGTTTATCTCTGGCTTCCAGCACATGCGAGTTATTTAGTTTCTCTCACTGGCAGTTTTACCATTCAAAAGCCTGAAATGAACATTCATAGAGCAGGGGTTGCAGTTAAATCCTGCCTCTGACAGGGAGCCTTTTTTCATGCACGTATAGTTCAAGTACAATGTATGGAGTCCAGCACTGGTGGCCAGGACAGGATGAATACAGAATTCCAATCAACCCCTTCCCTCTCCTACCACTATTTTTGCAGAAACTAACTCGCTGTCTTAGCGAACCTCTGCTGCTTCTGTTGTTATGTGTCTGAGAGGGTATGCCAGCCCAAAGGTGGAGACCTAACAGTGAATCTGGAGATCTGGTCCAAGTGGTGCCTGCCCCACAAAGGCTCCTTCCCCCCTGTTAGAGTTCTATGAAACCATCCAGCATTGAAAACAAGTCAGCTGGTACTTTGTCTTTAATCTGGATCGTTTCATAGAGTCCTGCTAATAGGCTGGTGGCCCATGATCCCAGCTGGGCCATGCGGAGGAGAGGAGATACTATCAGTCAAAGGACAGTGAGTTCCTATGTCCCAGGTCATTCTTCAGCCAAGAGAGGTCACATGGTTATGCCCAAGATCTGATAAATATGAAAGATTAAAAGTGATATAAAATACAACAGTGGTATAATTTTTTTCCAAAATACCTGCCAGCAGTGAAGTAAAAGAAGCAGCAACTGATAACTCCTAGCTGACTCATTGGCTGGGCTATGGTTTGCTGTGTGACAATCTGGTATATCTATTCGATACTATCACAGCCTCTGCACAAGAAGCAGAACTGATTTTCAAACAGGTGAGCCAATTTGAAAGGAAAAAAAAAACCTTTACAGGGCAGACTGCTCCTAAGAAAGTCATATCCTCACAGTGCCAGCTAACATGCTACCACACATCTCATGGACAGTGGTAACTAAATGAAAACACCTTGAAAAGCTTGGATTTGCAAGTTACCAGTCAGGGAAAAATGACAAATTTTATTATCAGAAGATCTTTAAAGGCTGATTACAAAGACAAAGTTGCCTTTGTCTCCACTGAGATATAGAAATGTCAGTTGGAGATTTGTGTTTCGTGCATACAAATTTTTGCAGGCTTCTGAGCTCTACCTGCCTTCTTCAAAGCAGCACAAGATCTGTTGTGTGGTCAAGATGCATTCAATGACCAGGGAAAGAAGAGCTACCAAGAAAGGGAAAAAAAAAAGACAAAAAGAAACAGAGAATGAAAGACCTCAGGAGCACCCTGTGCCAGGATGCATGGTGCTGCATCCCAATATCCTCACACCCAGAGGGAAAAGAGGTGCAATGGCAGAGCCAAGCTCAGCACTTGACGTACCCTCACTGCATTCAGCCATGAGAAGCTGTAAGGTTTGGCAGCTTAGTCACACCACAGAAGGCCGTACAAATCATTTTGGCCAGATAAGAAGGTCTACAAAAATAACACAAGATCGAGGAGAGGAGCTGAAACCTCTCTGAGGGCAGCGGTGGTAACAGCATATTTCAGGGAGCCGGAGTGGCGAGTGGGTGATTTCTGGTTTCCCTCTTCAAATATAAAGACTCAATTATCTTTGAACAGCTTGCTTTACACATGAATTGACACATTTATTTTACAATAAATAACTGAAAGTTATCTATGTTTCCTTTACTGTTAATCTACACAAAGAAATAATAAACAGAGCTTGTCTACAAAAATGCAACTACTGCAGTCCTCAGAATTCAATTAAGCTAAAATAATTAATGCTTCCACCATATTAAATTACTTTGTACATTTGAGCCACTGAAGTTTTTTTTTATTATTCTTTAATCTTTTTCGCCTTTTTATTTAATAAAAAAAAAAGTTAGTTTCAAAGGGGGGGCTGGCTAGGAGAGGGAAAAAGAGCATGATTTGCTGTTAAAATGTAATGGTCTCCTTTAGCTGACACAGCATGTAGAGTGTTTTGTGCCTTTGATTAAAATAACATTTTAAATGCTTTGAACAAACATATCTCCCCATACTTCTAAGGGATTATTTTACATATTTCTTGGTGGAATAAAGAAATTCATTCTTTCTGTCGCAGTACAGAAAGGCTAAGAATATCTTTCGTCACATATAAAGTAAAAATACTGTAGGCTGTTGCATTATTACAAAAAAAATAAAAAAATAAAGGGAGGGGGTGGCAGGGTAGGAGAAAGCTGCCTTAGAGATTAAGTTTCCCTTTTATGAAATCGTATTTAGTCTCTTTTTTTAACAAATCTAACAACAATGCTCTACAGCCGCTCACTGGGAAATACCTTTAATGTTAAATGCAGATTCTGATTTTCTTGGCTAATGCAGAAAGCCTTTCTATTGAAATATAAATAAGGGGTTTGGTATATCCCACTAAAGCCTTTCCAGTGAATGACTTCTGTGGGTTTTTCATGGCTACCCTCCATGGCTGTAATGTGAGGCTTTTATCCTACTATTGAAAACTATCCGTTGCTATTAAAAAAAAAATATGGAAGGACACTGCACCTTTTTATCTCAGAGCTGGGCTCCTAATTGAGAAAGCATTATTACTGCACTATTTAGTGGATGTCCCTATCTCCATGCACTGCTGAGAAAATGCCAATCAAATGATAAACCCTTTTATTTTTCTCAATTCAAAATCTTTCCTACATATTTTCATTTGATATTCAGTTTAGTCTGAAAGAGATTAGGTGCTCCAGATTGGCTTTTAAATTTTTTTATGCCTTTTCCACATGTGAACATCCCCTTCACCGCCTTCTCCTCTGGAAGATTTTCTGCATGGCAAAAGTGTTGGTTGTGTTGATGCTGACCCCTGGAATCTGGGATGGGACAGCACCCTCTGCACTGGGCCACTGAGGTACTTCACTATGGACTGAACTCAGGCAGAGATTAATAAGAGATGAGCTCTGAACTGCAAATGCAGCATAGGTCTCCTGAACAAACCTTACTAAGCACTGGGCACCCTCTGCAAGGGGCTGAGCACCATCAGCTTACATAGAGATCAACGGTTATTGAGAGTGTTCAGCACCACTCGGGCAGCCTTCAGCAGACTGGAGAAGAATGTCCTGAATACTTCTCTTCTGCTCCTATCAAATGAGAAGGGAATCTAGCCCTCAAATCTGTTACACCATGATGTGGTCATCTCTACCAAAGGATAAGGAAAGCTGAATAAGGAGGGGAAAGCTGAATAAGGAGGGGGAAAAAATGGGGTAAGTTCTTACAGTAGGGTTGCTTACAACACTACAGCACAAGCTGCCACAGCTAATGCCCCCAAAACTACCAGTTACCCCATGTCAAGATGGTGGCTGCACCCAAAAAAGATTCCTAGAAGAAAACAATGTAGTCAATGGCTGGCATGTGCCCTCTCCTAAAAGATAGGAGGTCTGAAGACTGCATTTCAAAGCCCACATCCTCACTTATATGATGCCCAAGCTTGTCAGAGATGCTGGGGACTGATTCAGAGACCTTTAACATTAAACAACATTAAAAGTGGGAATCTCATGAGCTTCAATTGTAAAGATAGGAGGCTCTCACCAATCTTCTGGGGATCCCCTCATGGGAACATATCTACTACAGATAGGATCCTGGACTGTCAGATCTGATCCCACAGGACAATTCCTAGAGAAATCAGGACAGTGGCAGCAAAGACAAATTACCACTGGTCTTCTGTATGGGATGCAGTCAGTTTGAACAAAAAAGGCCCGTTTGAGGGGAGATCCTGCTGTGTAACACAAAGCTCCCACTCACTAACAGGGAGGAGAGTCTGATTTCACCACTGCAAAGAGGAGAAACGCCCTGCACGATGGAAGCAGCCCCATGCCAGGCACTCTGCAGGAACCACTGCATATCAGCTTGTCCAGGTGGATGCCATCACCTACCTGCCCACCTCTGAGGAGGGGAGGCCCACTGAATGAGTGTTAACTGCCACACATACGAGTGCTTTAGAAAAAGCCTACAATTTGCTCAACAGGGCCAGCCTGTGCTCTTGTATCTTCACTCAGAAGACCCATTTAGGGTGTGCATGTGAACAGAGGTGTTGTCCACCACAGCTGAGCCTTCTACAGAGACCCAGGACAGGCAACACAGGCAGAAGTGCAGGCCAGGAAGCTGACATCTATCCCAGGGAAGGAAGAAGGAAGGACTTAGTGAACCCCTGCTTTAGCACTCACAACAAAATCTTCTTCCCACTGTCAGTGAGAAGAGGATTTTTCCACTGACTTCAGTGGAGTGAGGATTTGGTCCTTCCCAGTGAGTCTTCATGTGACAAAAGGTATCTGAAACAAGACGGAAGTTACCATCTCGCCAAAGTCCCATATCCCTCCGCCACTTCTACCTGCTTAAGGGTGCTCCTGAAATATCTTCTGACCCCAACTTTCTGATTTTTCCCATATGTACAGGCTGCCTCTTGTCTCTCTCAGGGAACTGAGAGGTCTCTGTCTCCTGGCCCTGCACAGACAGCTACACTGAATTAAACACGGGATGGCCAACACTGTGTAGCTGTGTAGATCCTCCAGAATGGATGGCTCCTACAAAGACCTGTTACTGAAGCCTGTGTTTCATGGCACTTTCTAGAGGACTCTAGTTAAAAGATTACCTAGGCAGTTGATTGAGTGTAAAACGTGCTGTACCTGCAATGTTCTCCTGCTTGGGGCAAATTCCTTTTGTAGGCGTGAGAAGACGGTCTTCTTCATCGGGTGTGACTTGGATCCCGATTTCCACTGGCTCTGACACTTTCCTGAGCTCGGCGCGTGAGGAGGGGGGAGGGCTGCTCTTATCCATGCTCTTTTCATAGCAGACACCACCAGTGCCATTGCACTGCTTTCTCTTGTGCTCTATAAAAACCAAGATGTCTCCCAGTGGGAAGTTCATCTGACACTGTCCACAGGTTAACAAGTCGGGGTCTGTCCCGCCTGCAGCGATGCTGATGCCGCTTGGGTCTGCTATTGCCAGGCTCTCATCCTCGTCGGCCAGTGCCGGTTCCACATGGTCAGCCTCTGCTTTGCATGGACAAGGAGAAAGAGGGAGGAAAGGGAGATGAGGGGAGAAGAGAAAGAGATTGCTTTGAGTGTTCACAGACTGAAGGATGCATCATGAGAGGCCCAGCCTTCCCCCACCCCCACCCCCTGCCAAAGAAGTCAAGCCTGATTAGATCTTTCTTTTATTTTTCAGCTTTTCCGCTCTCCCAGAATGATTTCAATATATTTTGCAACCAAGCCTGCCTGAAACAAAATGGAAAGGCTGACCTGGCATAGCATTCCTGACAGCTCCTTCCCACTGCTGCCAGAACTGCAAGGATATCAGCAAAGAGCCATTTTGCAAGCGTTCAAGCTCCGAGTCACATTCTGAAATAGTTACTCTCTTTTTATCCCACCTTCTCATTCCCACCACTCCCAGCCATCTGGCCAAGGCCCCATTCAGCAAAGCTTATCCACCCAAACCTCTCCTCCTTTTTCAGAAAGAGGGGGAAAGCTTGTATGCTTCAAACTAGCAGGACCCAGTTCCCCGTGACATATAAAATTAGTACCACCTTTCCCGTTACAAAGTTACCGGAACGATTAAATGATCACCCATTCCCACAAATTACAGCAAACTAGTCGAAAGAGTAAGGTAAGTAGGATAAGGTCTCATGAGCAGTTAAGGGGTTTCAAAGGTGTGTAAGGTGAGAAAGGGAACGAGGCACTTATCTAACACGCTGTAATATTGGCTGAGCCTGCAATCTCCCACTTTATTTTTCTGATGTCAAATAACCATGCCATTGTTATACAGGTTAATAAAAGATTTTTTATTTAAATTTCACCCATAGACATAATGAATTTCATTTCTTTACACCCAAATAATGGGAATTTCTGGGTGACCTGCATCACTTTCTAGGAAATACGTCACTTCTCATTTCACAATTAATAAAAACCAGCATGTTTTTAATTGGTATTGATAAGATAATTTTTACATTATAAAATAATTGTGGATCACAATCCATTTCTGGGACAAAATTTGGTTTTGAGGTTTTTTCTCTTGTTCTGCCATGTAACTGCCAAATCATACAAACCTTGGACTTTACTCAGGCAAAATTTCCACTGACTTTTGCCTAAGGCTGGTTTGCCTCTGCAAGGACTATAGGATTTGGGCTGAACAAAACAGAGAAACTAACAGTATGTAAATCAGTGACTAAGACCTCTAATCGAATCAGGGTTAAAGGAATAGGAGGGAAAATGCTCTCTATTAGTCCAAGCGGTTTCCTTATGGTTTTTCTGGGGAAAGTAAGTCACACAAATATCTCAAAGAAGTAAGACTGTGATAATCCAGATGTTATAATCCAGATTTGGACTCTTCTTCAGTCTGAAAACAAAAGGATTTTTGTCCCACTCTTCAGCAATTGCAAAACAAAAGAAACACGCAGAAAAGAGACAAGAGGTAGAAGGTGGAATGCATTACCTGGCAACAAAAATTGCTGAGCCTTGAAAAAAGGTAATTTAGAAAAAGAATCACTCGTATTTTTGCCTTCCAGAATAAGTAATTGATCAGCATATCTACCAGTGGTATTACAAGTTTTACCAGAGCTCCCTAACAGCAAAATAGAGAGCAGCAGCAACAGCAGGAAAGGACAGGGAGCCCAGAGAAGTGCCTGAGCATGGACCATCCTGCTGGAAACAGATGATGGGCACAGGAAGGCTTCTGTTTCCAAACTCACTCATTCTGAAAAGCATTAATTACCTTTTTCCCCTTAATCTAAGTTTAAAAGGAGTTTGAAGACAATACTATGCAATTAATTCACCAATTTATATCATGAAAAGATGCCTCCTTGCCGTAGTGAAAACGTAACCATAACCTTGTGCTGAAAAGGAACTGCTGGGAAGGGAGCGGGTGCCTGTGAACAGAGTGTCACGATGCAAAAGGTAATTATTTAGTACTGCGGTTCCCTTTAATGATCTAACATTGAGCAATATTGTTTATATTGAAGAGAGCTTGCACCTTTAATTACCAATTACATATACATCATTTTAGAACCAAAAGAAAAGGACTGTGAAAATGTTCCTTTAGAAATGTGCATGCTATTTGTAGCCAGAATTCCTATTAAGAGGGAGCAGTGTGTCAAAATATTAAAAAAAAAACCATACAGAGAGGCACACACAGGCACACAGATACACACGTGGGACAAAGAGCTGCAAAAGACAAGAGGAAAATAGGAACTGAACCAAGGGTTGTAAGAAAAAAAGGTGGCAGAGGAGAAAAATTCTTATTACTAGTTTCACTAACATTCCTGTAAAGCCTTCACATTAAAGTCTGTGTCTTAAATTACAAAGACTGAATTTTGGCATTTATATATATATAACAAATAAAAAGAAAAGCACAGACCTCAACTTTATTGTCTTTTTGATGTGAGGATTTTACTTTTTTTGCCTGCGATTTAAATTGTGCTCTTCAGAAAATATAGCAAAATTGCTGCATTTGATAAGGGTCCTGACCGGGCGTCTGTGGAAACATGAAAAACTATTACAAATTCTTTCTTTTCAGTTCTACACTTCATTTGAATATTAGTTAAATCCACATATGCCTATTCGCTTACACCCGCTCGCTCTCTCTTTCCAAGGACTTTGCAATGGCACTTTTTTAAAATAACATCTGGTATTCCTTCATATTTTGGCAGTCGTCACATCACCAAAAATCAGCTTTTCGTTTTCTTCGTACGCTGATCCCTCTTGATCAGTAGTAATTGGGTTTCAAACTATCAAAAGATTTTTTTTTACTCAACTCTATTTCTCATTTGAGCTTAATAAATCATCAAGCATGAGACCAGCTATTCACCCAACAATACAGAAGCTATATTACATCTCCTTATTCAGGACATGGAAAACAGACATAAAAGAATGAAAAACAAAATACTGAATAGATCTTCAAATGCATTTTATCCATGTCAATTTGCATTTTATTTTTTTTATTTGGAATAAAAAAAAAAAGGCTTCCTATTGACAACTCAATTAAGCCATTAAAAACCTACATTCAAGTAACATTACAGGAGAGATTTAAAACCCACAAAGGAAAAAAGAAAAAAGCTTGCAAGTCCAGCCCATAACGCATCAGGTCATGCCTGGTTAATACAACAGGCAAGATCTTAGGCTGTTTAAGGAGTCCTTTAATACCAATGGGGCAATTTAGGCCATTCTCAATCTAAAGTTCTGGCTCTACTTGTGTCTGTGGGTTTCAAATGAGTCGCTTCGCATTATTTGAATTTAACTCTGTGGTTTTATTGCTGTTGTTGGTAGCTGGGTTTAGAGGGAGGAGAGTGTTTCTTCAGAAGTATTTATTTAAATTGGGGTTTTTTTTTTTAAGAAGAAGAAGAAATCAAGCCACACCAAAAAAAAAGGACAATGGAAAAAATCTCATCTCCCTCATGTGGAAAAAGGAAAAAAACTGCAAATGAGATATTTCCAGACAGGACTCGTGCCCTGGTCCTTCCATATGTGTTAAGGTGTGCCCAGCATTTTCTCTACATCCAGAGATTCCTCCAAAGAGGATTGTCTTGGCATTGCCTGCCTAGGGAGCACAGTGAGTTGGCAACAGACAATCTATAGGGACATGAGTGACAATGTTGTTGTATGATGGCTTTGTGAAATTAATGCAACCGGACAATCTAAATCATTTGCTTTACTTAGAAAAGCACTACACTTGCTGACTGGACTCCAAGCTCTCTGGCTGCCTATCACACCAGAATACAGTGGACAAACCCTTTAATTCCATAAAGGCGCTGTCACAAAGCCACCAGCACTCCTACTTCAGCACGGTGACATCATTAGAGCATATGTGCCCCATGCAAACAATGTTCTCATGCCCAGTATTAAAGTGAATGCACATGGTAGCTACTTTCTGTCTGCCAGTTGTCCCAAAATCGTATCCTTTAATAGTGGAAAAGACTGTGTTACTAAAAATCTTTTCCAAGGCCTTGGAGGACAGAACTGTGGATGCTTGTTCACAGGGTTTGGGTGAGGCCAGGTCCAGGCAACAATCATTTATTTTCTTGCCTTTTTATTGCACTGCAGAACTAGGGTAAGCAGGGATCTAAAAGTTGCCAACCTGTTCTCTTCCTTGTTTTTCCTGTCCCACAGCATCAAAGGCAGACAGAGAAAGGGGGAAGAGGGAATGTTTTGGTGTCAGGCCAAAGCATTGTGTGTAAAACCTCCCCTCCGTAGCTGATTTCTGCACGAATCGATAACAGGGTGGGGAAGGTGAGCACTGCCGGTGCCTTCACCTCAGGGGTGCTGCTGGGTGCCCTGCCTGCCCCACCACAGCCACTGCCCACCCTTGTGCCCACCTAGGGATGAAGCACAGGCCATCACCAGAGCCACCTTTCTCTGGGAGAAGCTGGGGTTGCCCAGGGTCCACCACAGGGACACAGCTCCTGATGCCCAGGCACAAGAAACTGCCCGCAAGTGCACGTCAAGTGCACTGTTCTCCTCACACAGTCGCTGCTGTCTTGAAGGCAGAGCCAGAGAGAGCTCAGCCTAGCTGGGGACTGAGCACAAGGAACTGGCTTGCTCTTCAGGGTGTTGGCCCAAAGCAGGCCTGAAAACGATGTCCCTTCAATCAACACCCACATGTCACATTTACTGTAACATCAACATGCTTAACGGAAATAGCTCAAATCACACGCTCTCTGGCTAGGTTATCACTGAGATCGGTGTCAGGATCCTTGCTGCACAAAGACTAACGCTGCTCAAAGTGGGCAACGTGGCTCCTTGCCGTCAAAGTTTATCAATAACCTGCTTCCAGAGCCTCCCAGCAGCTCCCTGCAGCTGCAAGGCACAGAGTTGAGATTATGCCTACATATTGCATCAGCATCACACTCAGCGGTGCTAGGCATGGCTTATCTGCCACCAATTTCTAATTTTTCTGAGGACTGCAAAACGATTGTTTGTAGAATTTTATTTCATTTTTTAATTTATTTTATTTTTCACTTTATTTTATTTTTCCTAAATAAAAGTCTGAGGCTGAGTTGGCCAAAAGAGGCAACTTGATGGAGAAGCCCCAGAAACACAGGGGACTGCACTCTGCCTCACTTTCCCAGCGACTCTCCAGCATGTGCAAGGTGCACAAAGGCAGCAGGAGCTGCGGCAGGGGAGCCTCTGCCACACCGTGTGCGTCTGGCCCCGGTGCAGCCGCCGGGCCGCCACCGTCCAGTCATCCACCGCCGTCCGGTCATCCGCCGCCACGTGCCAGAGGGACGGCAGCACAGCGCGGCAGGATCGGCGGCCCGCGGCAGGCAGGAGGGACCCTGCAGCCCCCGAGGTACCGACAGCCAGGGGACCAGGACACTGCGGGGCAGGGAGGGGGGGGGAAATGACCCGTTCGTGCCGACGCTTCAGCGCCTGCACAGGGCGACGAGTTGGAAGACTATCCTGCAACGCTGATACCTCAGACACCTTTAGCAGAAGTAGACCGAATCTCAGAAAGCAGTTTAACCCTCTGTACACACCTGAGGCAGAACGAGCCCATGCACTGCCACAAAGAGTCAACACATCAGGAGTTAAGGAAAAGAAGAAGGAAAATGACACAATAAGCACGCTGGACCCAAGCAGGACAAAAGACAAGAATATCCAAGAATCTGCACAAATCTTCAACACTTGTCAGATATTATTTCTTTAGAAACAATGTACAGTGTTACAGTAGGGAGTGGTGTGTCTCTTCTTAAGTAAACTATACGTTCATAAAAAAATATTTACGACTTTTGAGAGCAGAAAATACATAGGCTCTTCTATAGACGGCAGAAGCTGTAAATCTCTGCAGATAAAATGGGATGTGATGATGTGATATAAAAGCATTCTTTGTTCCCTAGTGAATACATTTGTTTTATTTAAAACTAAACGACAAGCAAGGAGAGAAAGGAGCTCTTGGTGCCACAAAAGGAGAAGGGGCAGTATTTGGGTACAGGCTTTCAACTGGCATAGAAAAGGATATTGGAAGCAGAGATTCTTACCCAAGGATTTAAAAGCCATGATCAAAATTAAGTAATTAGTTCTGAACATGTATTAAATGCACAACAGCTCTGTTCTTTTCTTAAATATCAGACTCAAAAGAGACTGTGTTTTTCAATTGTGTATGGCACACTGTTGCTCATATACAATTTTCTGAAGCCTTTTTTTTTACTTTCATTGAAGCATATTCATTATAACATTGAGCGAATTTATGGCTTCTTCCAGTGGCTTAGTAAAAGGGGTCATAAAAAAGTTAAGTAAACCAGTGTGTTTTTTTCCTCTCCCTTAACTTTGGATTCCTTTTTTGTACTGTGCTGTCTAGTGCTTAGTCTCTGGAAAGTACCTTGGGCATATCCAGCACACACACAAATTATCAGCTGCTCCAGGAAAAAAACAAAACGGAATTTCTTGCACTGAGGCAACTACACAAAAGACTTGCATATGTCAAAAATACAGAACTAAGTCCCTGTGAATGCTGCACCATTAATCAAATCCCCGATCTGGTGTCACTTTTGCCAGTAAAATGATTATATTCTTCTAACCCCCTTCTACTGGCGCGTGCCTGCAACGCATGAAGTGTGTCCCTCTCCTTTAATTTGTTTTTGAATAGCCTGCTTTAGGCATTTTTTATATATCCTTTGGAAAAAAAAAAAAGGGGTGGAAAAATAAGCTGCTCCTTAAAGCTCCAGCAAGGGTCTACAGTACCAAGCAAGCAACAGATTTTTGGGAAGGAGGGCAGACAGTGAGCAAATCTAACTGATCTTCAGGAGCTGAACACAAAACTGTCTATGAGTCTGTAACTGTGGGTGCCGTGGAATGGCGTGCAGCCTGCCCATGTACATTTTAAGAAAGTAAATAAACACCGAAGAGGAAGGTGCTGTAGTAAAAGGAGATGAATGAATCATGCATTTATCAATGCACACAGTTATTGACGCCTTTTCCCTCCCTCATTAAAATGATACATATATAAAGCCGTCTACAGTCATAGCTGATGCTTCATCAAGTGTTTTTGTAGTATCTCTAACTTTAAAGCAAGCCCCCCTTTATTTTTCTTTATGCTCTCTCTCAACGCTACCAAAGAGAGATCAAATTCAACCTACAACTGCACCGCAGCCCTGGAGAAACCAAATTGCAAACAAAGAATAGGAAATGCTCTGGCAAGGAGGCAGAGAGCCATTTGGGGATAACAGGTCTCTGCAAAGAGACTTTTTAACCAGGCTTCGACCTGAGGGAGTGGGAAGGGTGGGAGGCAGAGGGAGCAAGAAGAAAGGGAGCGTGGGTGTGCATGCACTTTGTGGGCAGAGGTGACAGGGAGAAGAGGAGGATAGTTGTTTCTCTTGATAAAAGTTAACGTGGAATGGAAGGAAAGCCACAATCAGTGAAGTTTGAGGTTTTGAGCGGGGAGAAGGGAAATTTTTCCCCGTGGCTCTGCAACACTAGCATCAGCAGCGGCCCAAGCACTGTGCTTTTCAACTTATCAGTCTGTCAAATGAGCTAGCTGCTGTCTATATGCTTCCAACTAGCTCAATTCAAACATTAAATGAAGTAGAGAAATCATCAGATAAATTACTGGCCCTTTCTACCCAAGAGTGAAGGGGTTTTGTACAGCTGATGACAGCCATGATCCTTTGTCTGACCTAATTTACTTCTCTGGAAGGTTAGAATAAAGCACGCTTTCCTGTCACAAGATAACTTCCAACCACATATTGCACCCTAAAAGTAAGAAGATGCTTCTGCTATGCTAACAGTGCCATAACTTGATGGACTTCTCAGGATGGGTGAAACAGACATTCACCGACCAAAGCTTCCCATATGTATGCCACTAAATTGTATGTTTGGGCAAGAAAGTGTCCCGCTAAAGTCCGTCCAAGATGCACAAGCCGACTGCAGCAGAGAACAGCATAAGCCTGTCAGAGAAGCACACAACACAAGACTTGTGAGCTGCTCAACAGCAACTTCTACATGACAGATGTGATTTTGTGTTTATTTCTATAGAATAAAAGAATGCTTATTTTCATTTGCAGGAACTGCGGATTTTTTGCTCTAAGGACCTGAGGATCAAAGTACGGTAAACTATCTCATATCAAATCCTCTCAGCAGGGGTACATGTAGCTTTCTGACATGTAATTGAAGCCGATTTCTGTAAGTGTGTGTGTCTGCTTTATTGCTGCACACACCTTCTCCTAGAACTCTGGCTTCTTCGCTCTCTTTTTTCACATCCACTGAAACAAACATACGGATCTCCGTGGACTCTCCCCTGCTCCCCACCACACAGAGGCTTACTCATGTACAGGTATCATTACCCCGGTCGCTGACAACAACAAATTGAGAATTTAAACATTGTATGTTGATAATAAAAAGCACCGTTAAAAACTAATTTTAATTAAAACCTCCTGTCCGCCCGAGTCAATAAATCAGCCGCGATTTAGCTAAAAATAGATTTGTCTCGCTGTCAGCCCCTCTCGGCTACTTCTGTATAAATCGTCGCATGGAAATCAATACTACAACTTTACGCTGAGCGCATTTTGCAGCACTGTGCGCGCCGGGCTCGGCGGTGCGGGCNGCCATCGCACGGGCTGGGAGCTCCCCCTAGTCGCCAACCCCCGCCACTGGCGGCCGGAGCACACGGCAGGCTCCAACAGCCGGCGAAGTTTATTTTGGAAAGTATTTTCCGTCAACAAACAACATAGAGCGCAAAGACCCAGGTAGGAAATGTGGAAGAGAAGCTAACATCGTGTGTGAGGCATTTTTGAAGCAGAAAGAATTGCTCCCAGCAAGCCCAGCCCTGGGAAGAGCCGCTGAAGTCAACTAGAGTCCATACCTGATATCAATAATTTGTATACTTCTACAAGTGCACACTGCCCTAAGTCATAACTACTGCCAAATATGCCACAAGACAACCCTTTGTTCTGCAGAGAAACATATATTTTGAGCATGACAAGGGCTCTGACCATTCTTGTTAAAAGCAGCCAGGTTGTAAAATCTTGAAGAGTATTATTTCTCAATATTTAAATAAGCCTGATAAAATATTCTCTGCATATGCCGATCAGCAAAAAATGCAAAATGGTTTCTCACACACTGTACATCTATTTAAGCCACTGAACATTTCAACCAAAAAGGACAGAAACAAGCTAGTTACTCTGTTATTTTAAAACATATTTTAAAAGACAGGAAACTATAAAAATATGCCAGTATTTTTTTCTTATTTATCTTGTAAGTTAAATACAAATATATTCAAATTAAAGGCAACCTGGAAGTCGACAGCACACAACATTTTTTTTTGTTGTCCTATTTAAAGCAAACACATGCAATGTCTTTTAAAATCACGTTAAGCTTTTCTGTGCACAACTATGCAGGTATCATGAAAAAGTCATCCATCCTTAAAATAATAATTTCCTCTCTAATTCTTCAATCACAGCTTACATTCTCTTTGTATTAGAGTTGGATACGTTGGTGTGGGTTTTCTTCTGCAGGGAATGTGCGTTAATAGCACTAAATCTAAATTCATTTTAAGAGAAGCTCCTTGACGCAATTTGCAAAACTTTAACATGCAAAAAAATCTGAGATTTTTGTTATTACTTTTAATGACTGTGTATAAATACAAAGTGATACAGGAAATTACTGCTTTTCCTAGGAAACCTGTTGACCAGGTACTGAAGAGCCACCTTTGGAAACCTGGTCCTCTGCCTGGAATTGTATTATATTACTGTGTCTTTCCCTCACAATCTTTGCTGCTGTTCTACAGAAATGTTCCTGCTTTGCCGCCTTCTCCAAAAGTGCTACCAGTGAGCTTTTCACATGCTCTCGCCTTTCATATTTCCTTCAAATGCAAAATGCAGAGCTAGTTTGAAAACACATTTCTTAAGTTAAAAAAGAAAGATCTTGAGCTGGAAAATCAGTAATTTGGATCAAACCAAAATAACATTTCTTTACACAAAGCAGTTCAGCACCTCCTCTCCTCTTCTCTACATAATCAGTTCTTTTGCATTGCCCAATCATTTAAATTGGCTTGGCTACCAAGTTTGCTTTGTCCACCACCACTGAAGAAAGGTCCAGAGCTGCTCTTTTCTCTCCATGCATTTCACCTCTTTTTTTGTCCTGCACATACATCCATTACAAGGCTGCCTGGATAAACATGGCAAGGACAGGCAGGCCACTCCATTCTGTTTTTCAGTCTTAAAGACCACTTTGCTAATGAGATGCTGAAACTCTGGAGCACAACTACACTGCAGTTTCTCTGCTTTTTGAGTTTGTTTGTCACACACTTAGCGTCTCAACGTTTCTCTGAACACCAAGTGCATGAAACCAAATAAACCCCAGCTGAGCAGAGTCAGAAAACCCTTCTCTCTCTCTTCCTCCTCATCTCTCTCCTCATCTCTCTTCCCTTGCCTGGCACAGACCTCCAGTCCATCCTGAAACGCAACTCTCCTGACAGATGCCAAAAAGGGAGAGAGGGAGAAAAAAATCTAAGCTAAATACGTCATAAATGCAACATTTCTGAAGACAGTATTGATTCATCCCAGCTTTGGGGGCTTGGCTTCGTGTTGGCTTTATTTTGTTGTAGATGTTTTGGTTTCCCATTCTGTTGCCCACTACTTTCCAAACTCCCCTTCAGAGAGACACTGCCTGGCTGCTTTTCCCTCAACAATGACACTTCCCGAGGAGTGTGGAGACTGCAACCCCCTCTCCCGCAAGCCTGCGGCTGAGACTCAGACCTATGCGCTGAAATGCCTGAGCTCCTGCTCCCCCAGCCCCAACTCCAGCCCGACGCAGTTCCCCCATCCCCCGCCTCCCATCACCTCCTCCCCTGGATACCTTCATTTTTTTTTCTGCCACTGTTCAGTATGCAGCCTGATTTCTCCGCCAGCTTCCTCAGGATGGAGAGATAGATAAATACAAGAGGGGAGGGAAGATCGTACCGCTCTGCTCTCCATTCCTCCCCCAGCCTTCCCGCTAAACCCATTGTACACGCAGCTCCTCGGCACCTTTGAATGCTTTCCTGCCTCATTATTTACCTTCAAGTAAAACGATCAGAAAATGAGATCAGATTGGAATAACAAACCTACCTGGCTCTCTTCTCCACCCCACCTCCCCCCCTCCCAGCAGTAACAGCAGCGAGAAAAGAAATGTTTCACCCCTTGAAACAAATTCAGACGTGTGCAACAAAACAGATTTTCCGCACACCCCCTTTCAACACTCCACATCTCCTCACAAGTAAGACAGAAAACAAGTGGGAGAAATTGCGCAGGGCGATTTAGGGGGCTGTTGATGCTTTTTCTTTTAAAAAGAAAATTAAAACACAAAAAGGGGAAAAACATAATAAGCCATCAACAAAAAGGGTAACACATTTTCCAAACCGGATGGTTAAAATCAAAAATGCAATTAATGAAGGGGAGGGCGCTGAGGAAGGGGGGAATCCACTTTGTATGGTGATGCAAATCTGGCTCCAAAATAACAATTAATTAAAAAAAAAAAAAAGCCAAAACCAGAAAAAGATGAACACCAGATGCATCTTCATCAAGGTTCCACCAGCTGATGCGCTGAGGGGGGGTAGTTTTAAAAAAATGAAGTCGCACACACACAAATATATCTACATACACCTAAATATTTAAAAAAAAAAAAAAAAGGAAATACAGAAACAGCGAAAGAAATTAAAATTTCAGAACTCAAACCGTACCCAACAACACTCCAATAAGGAAAAAAAACCTCACAGGAGGTGGAAAAATTATATACACGTATATATATCGATTCCCAAGGAAATTTTACAAACAGAAATTTATCACCGGTAACAAAGAAAAAGAGGAGCTCGCAAGCACCAAATGCTCCTGGCAGATGGCTCCTATTCTTGGCTTTCAGGGGAGTGGAGAGAAGCCGGGGGAATATTTTATTTATTTATTTAAATTTTTTAAAATCTCAACATAAATATTCGGATCCGCCGCGGCTCAGGCTCAGCCCCGGGCTGGCTCCGTGCGAGCCGCCGCCCCCCGCAGCACAGCAACTTGCGGACTCGTCTTGCGGGGCGCGGGGGTGGGGGGTCCGGCCGCGCTTCTCGGAGGGGTACGAGGCCACGGCGCGCCGGCCACTCATTTTCTTACCAGCCCCTCAAACAGGTCCTATGCTACAGAAG